>PVIY010025376.1:0-16134 GCA_004026745.1 Myrmecophaga tridactyla
GCTGCAATCTACTTGTGTACCTCAAAGAAGTTTTGCAATAGAATATATGTATCAGTGAGTGTAAAGTTTCTGAACATAATTGAACTTTTAAAATATGGTAGCAGGAACTATGTGGAATATATTCATATCACAGGACAGAATGAGGATGTAGTGCACAAATTATGTGTTTACTCAGCCTATTATGAACTTTAAATATGTACATGAAGTTCTTTTTCTACATCTCAAAGTCACCTCAATGTGTCCACAACCAGACCTCTGATACTGCTCTCAACCCAAATAATGTCTCTGAGAATGAGTTACCAGACATGTAAAAGTTACCTTGGCACTGCCCATTAAACCACGAGTTTTCAAATCACAAATGAAGAGTTTCCCAACCTAAGGAGAACTGCGCCATCTCGTGGTAATAGGGAAAATATCCACACCTCCCAAGGGCTCAGAATAAGTTCTTTACTCACTCCTTCCAAAAATAAAAAAAAAATGTGTAGAATTATACAAATAGCAGTGTGAACCTTTCTATGCCTAGGGCATTAAATTATGAGAAAATGAAACAGCACCCTTGACCTCTTAATCTTTCATTTATCTGGGAGACACAGACAATGAACAAGGACATATCCTCAGCCTCTTATAGCTAGCTTCTCTGAGATTCCCCCCTGCTGCAAACCTGTTGATACAGGACAAGTGGGTCGAGGTGCATCCAGGTCCATTTCATGGTCATCCCTCATCATGGACAGAGTCAGAGGAAGAGCTAAAATGTGAGATAGTTTAGCAATCTTATACACAACATAATCCCTCCTGTTTCATAATTCCCACTTTTCCTGCAAAGCAAACACCCATCTGCCACCAAAAAGTTTCCCTTAATGTGGCACATACTAAGGCAGATATTTTTCCAGTTCTAATTAACAAGGCATTTATTTTTCCTTAGCTGTCTCCATATGAACCCAGTACATTAAGTGAAGGTGTAATTTCCAGGCATTCAGCAATGGAGTGGCCCAGACCCAAACCACCAGGAAGACATTCCTACTCAGTCAAAGGTCCACTGTGTTCTTGGTCCCCCACACACATGGGTTCTGAAGATACCAGTACTTGCTTCATGTTTGCCCTCATCCCCCATGGTTTATATTTGGTGCTTTTCCAGGAATTTAATATACATCTATTTGTAATTTAAATTTCTACTTTGTAATTGACCATTTTCTTGCCTCGGTACAGTGGAAGCTGCTTCCTGTGCCCACATGCATTAAAAACCTTGAGATTCTCATGGACAACATGGTGATGAAATAGGTTGTGTCATGTGAATGATGGTGTCAGGGGTCCACATAAAATGTATGGGAATGTCCTCTCTGAAGTGTAGGTAGTTGGCCTCATGCATGAATGAAGTAGGGAGTTGGCTTGCAAAGCTCAGGGAGGAACACTTCCAAAAATGCAAGGAATGTGGTCTTGGATGATTAAGAAAGTCAAAAATGTGAAAAGCAGACAAGGGCCTGATTCTAGGCACCCATTAGTGTCAGGATGAGAGCTGAGGGTTTAGATTAAGTGCAGTGAGATTCCATGGAACACAAATCAGAATTCATTATTTGTTCAGCAGATATTTTATATGTCATTTAATGAGCATTAACACTGTGTAGAAGCAGGAAGTTGGAATCATTATCCTTTCAGTGACAGCTGGGCAGATAAAGCTTCTATCATATCTGTAAATCCATATATGATTTTTTAAATTTAATTTTTCCCTAGCTTCTCACTGTCAAAAATTAAAATTGGGGCAAAACAATACTTGATAAAACATAAAAAGAGCATAGAAGTAAGTAGAATTCTAAGATGGCCCTCAAGTTTCCTGGCTGGTGGTATGTACAACCCCATCCCAGGTGTTCAACAACTAATTTAGATTCTGCTGTGAAAGAATTTGCATATTTAATGAAATCTATTGATTTTAATTGCAAATAAAATAAAATCTGTTGACATTAACAAGGAGAGATTATTCAAATGGGCTTGACCATTTCACAGGAGCCCTTTAATATCACTGTACTGGTCAGAGACAAAGATCTCAGTAAAATTCATAGATAATTAGGATGTGACATGGGTGAAAATATCCAGTGTTGACTATGGAGGTTGAGGGGCTACTTGGCAAGGAATGAGGGCAGTCTCTAGGAGATGAGAACACCCAGCCAGCCAAGGAATAGGATCTCAATCCTACCACCCAGGGAACTGATTCTGTCCAACCAAATCAGCTTGGGAGAGAACCATAAGCTCTGTAAAGAACAGAGCCTCACTGATGTCTTGATTTTATCCTCCTAAGACCCTGAGCAGAGAACACTTCACACGGTGCCCAGGCAGACTCCTGACCAACAGCACTGAGAAATAATGAACTGCTCACTGGTTTTTAACTAATAAATACTTATGTGTTTATCCATCAATCTCATGTTAAAGGAGATTCCTGAACCCAGAGAGAAGAAACTGTCATCCTATTTACTTTATTGCTGAGTGATGTTGATTCCTCTCTCCTCCAGTACAATGAGTGTGTTTTACACCTCTGTTACCCATGAATGATATCCTGTCATTAGACCACATCCATAGAATAAGAGCTGAATTTTGGGCTATGTAAACACATGGAAGAACAGAAATAGCTGTAAAAATGGTCAGAATCTGTCCGTTCTTTGACTATATCATCATGTTCTCATATTGATAGAATTCCAGGCAGGAATCTGTCATAGAGGGGAGTGATCTTGGAACACTGCTTGAGGAACTGAGCCACTCTGCTCCCTGTACATTTGCTCACACTACCCCATGCCCTTACGTTGGAACACTCAGCACATATGTTCCTGTTGTAGATATAACATCAGGCTAAGTGAGTTATAAGGGTTGATTCACACACAGACAGATTTAATATGCATCAGCATTCTCAAAGAATTGTGGTCAATATAATGTTCATTCCCATTGTAGCTGCAGTGCCTGATGAAAGTGCCCAGTTATGTTGTGAGGATGAATGAGCGCATGTGATGATTTAGTAAATTGTTACCAAAGAAGGAAAAGCTAATTGTTCATATTAAAATAATGAGATTGTCTGAAAACACATAGAATATTCATGTATAGATTCGAATACTCAACTATTCATTTCAAATGGGAACATTGCATTAGCAGTGACTAATATGTTCTTGTGTCAGCCACTCAACATTATTTCAACAAATTCATGGATAGCATATGCAACATATTGTGCTGCTTTGAATTGTTTAACAGGAAAAAATACATTTAAAAAAAATGTTTAAACCCAAATAAAATCTGGAGTCCAGTTAGTATTATTTTACCAATATAAACAGTGCAGTTTTGAAAATGAACATGATTATGTAAGAAGAGAAAGAGGAAGTGGATGAAGATGCACAGGAATTCTCTGTACTATTTTTGCAACTTTTCTACATGCCTGAAATTATTCCAAAATGAATTTAACAAATTAATAGAAAAATGGCAACAACAACATGGCCTGTTGCTTGGGAAAGGCTGAGTGAGTCTATACAGTTACTGAGTGAGGTTTGCCAAAGGTGACGTAAAGAGTTAACAATTCTGTAAAGCCAGACATCATCTGGAGTGACATTATGGATCTTGCTCTGATGTGCAGCATTTTATTTTTAACTGAGAGCTGGACACTGCTTGAAAAACATCCTTCTTTGACCCCTGATTTTCTTCACTTTTTGGACCATTGGATAGAAACACAATCCCTTAGAACAGAACTATTCTAACCAGGGTATGTGTCACAATGGATGGATGCAAAGGTTTACCCAGAGGTTCATGGACATGACAAGCTTTAATGCAATTACTTTCTGCATCTTTGTCTTCTGCTCAAAGTCTTTCCTAAACAGGTTAGTCTAAGATCAGTCAAGTTGTGCTGCTGATTCTTTTTCCCACATCCAAGATCACATCATCCTCTTCTGATTTAATTAAAAGAAAAAAGCTACTACTCACCTTCAACATGGTAATATTACTTACAGATCCCCTAGAGAACAACCTGCACTTATGTCTATTCCTTTACATTTGAGTTCACCCTCTGTGATGTTTTGAAAAGATGTATGGACCCTAGAAAAGCCATGTTTTAATCAAAATCCCATTTTGTAATGGCAGAATAATCCCTATTCAATGCTGTATATTTGAATCTGTAATTAGATAATCTACCAGGAGGTGTATCCCAGTGACCAGTGGTTGTTAAACTGGATTAGTGGAGATGTCTGGATCTTGTTTCATTTCTGAAGTTCTATAAAAGAGGAAACATTTTGGAGAACAGGAGATTCAGAGAGAGCAGAGAATGCTGCAGCACCATGAAGCAGAGCAGGAGCCAGCGACCTTTGGAGATGAAGAAGGGTAACACTTCCTGGGGAGCTTCCTGAAAACAGAATCCAGGAGAGAAAGCTTTGGAGATGAAGAAGGATAACACTTCCTGGGGAGCTTCCTGAAAACGGAAGCCAGGAGTGAAAGCTAGTGGATGATGCCATGTTCACCACGTGCCCTTCCAGCCAAGAGAGAAGCCCTGACTGTGTTCACCATGTGCCTTCTCACTTGAGAGAGAAACCCTGAACTTAATCGGACTTCTTGAACCAAGGTGCCTTTCCTTGGATAGACACCTTTGATTGGACATTTCTATACACTTGTTTTAATTGGGACATTTAATTGGCCTTAGAACTTGAATCTAGCAACTTATTAAATTCCCTTTTAAAAGCCATTCCATTTCTGGTATATTGCATTCTGGCAGCTAGCAAACTAGAACACCCTCATTAGCTAATCGTTCACCCATCTCTAGCTTCTATGTATCTCTAAGTCACTTATATTCTGTAGCATAAGGCTCTAATTAGACCTTTACCATGGTCATAAATATTGAGTCATACAGCATCTGCCCTTCTGTGCCTGGCTCATTTCACTCAGCATTATGTCCTCAAGGGCCATCCATTTGTCATGGGCTTCAGGGTGCCATTTCGTCTTACTGCTGCATAATATTCCATCATATGTACATACCACATTTTGTTAATTCACTCATCTGTCAATGGGAACTTGGACTGTTTCCATCTTTTAACAATTGTGAAATATGTTGCTATGAACATTGGCTTGCAAATGTCTGTTTGTGTCACTGTTTTCAGCTCTTCTGGTTATACACCAAGTAGTGCTATTCCTGGGTTATAGGGCAATTGACATTTAGCTTCCTAAGAAAACTGCCAAACTGTGTTCCTTAGAGGCTGTACCATTATAAATTCCCACCAGCAGTGCATAAGTGTTCCAATTTCTCCATATCTGCTCCAACATTTATAGTTCACTGTCTGTTTAATAGCAGCTATTCTAATAGGTGTGAGGTGGCATCTCATTGTAGTTTTGATCTGCATTTCCCTTATAGCTAATGAAAATGAGCATAGCTTCTTGTGTTTTGGAGCCATCTGAGTTTTCTCTTCAGAAAAGTGCCTATTCATATCTTTAACCCACTTTATAATTGGGTTGTTTGCTTTTTTGTTGTTGAGTTGTATGATTTCTTTGTGTATGCAGGATATCAAACTTTGTCCGATATGTGATTTCCAAATACTTTCTCCCATTGAGTTGGCTTCCTCTTCACCTTTTTGACAAAGTCTTTTGAGGTGCAGAGGCATTTAATTTTGAGGACTTCCCATTTCTCTATTTTTTTTCTTATGCTTTTTTGTGCTTTGGGTGTAAAGTTTAGGAAGCTATTTTCTATTACTTACTTTTGAAGATGTTTCCCTACATTTTCTTCCAGAAGCTTTATGGTGCATTTTTTTATATTTAGGAGTTTGATCCATTTTGAGTTAATTTTTGTATGGGGCATAAAGTATGGGTCCTTTTTCATTCTTTTGGCTATTGATATGCAGTTCTGCCATGCGCATTTGTTGAAAACACTGTTTTGTCCCAGTTCGATGGATTTGAGGGCCTTATCAAAAACAATTGACCATAGATTTGGGGTCTATTTCTGCACTCTCAATTTGATTCCATTGGTCAATACTTCTATCTTTGTGTGAGTACCATGCTGTTTTGATCACGATGGTTTTCTACTAAGCTTTAAAGTTAGGAAGTGTTAACCCACCCACTTCATTTTTTTGGATATTTTTAGCTATTTTGGGTTTCCTCCCTTCCCAGATAAATTTGATGACTCACTTTTACAAGCCTCAAAGTAGGTTGTTGGAATTTTTGAATCTGTAGATCAATTTGGATGGAATGGACATCTTAATTATGTTTAACCTTCCATGAGCAGGGAATGTTTTTCGTCTATTTAGGTCTTCCTTGATTTCTTTTAGCAAATCAAATGTTATGTAGTTTCTGTGTACATGTCCTTTATGTCTCTAGTTAAGTTCATTCCTAAATACTTGATTCTTTAAGTTGATATTTTGAATGGATTGTTTTTCTGTAACTGACTCCTCAGTTAGGTCATTGCTTGTATACAGAAATGTTAGTAATTTTGCACATAAATTTTATATCTTGTCACATTGCTGAATATGTTTATGAGTCAAGTAACTGTGCTATATATTTTTCAGGATTTTCCAAGTATAATACCATGTCATCTACATATAATGAGAGTTTCACTTCTTCCTTTCCAGTTTGGATACCTTTTATTTCTTTGTCCTACCTGACTGATCTAGCTAGCACATCTAGCACAATATTGAACAGCAGGGGTGACAGCAGGTGTATTTGTCTAATTCCTTATTTGGATGGAAAGCTTTCAGATCCCCTCCATTGAGTATGATGCTGGCTGTCGATTCTCATATATGCCATTTATCATAATCAGAAAGTTATCTTTGAATCCTGTATTTTGCAGTTTATTCATCAGAAATGGATATTGATTTTTGTGAAATGGTTTTTCACCATCAATCAAGATGATCGTGTGATTTTTCCTTTGTGATTTGTTGACATGCAGTATTACATTAATTAATTTTCTTGTGTTGAATCATCTTTGTATTCCTGGTGCAAATCCCAATCAGTTGTGGTGTATAATTTTCTTAATGTGATGTTGAATTCAATTTGCTAATGTTTTGTTTAGAATGTTTGCATCTATGTACATTAGGCAGATCGGCCTGTAGTTTTCCTTGCTTATAGTATCTAAACCCAGTTTTTGGTATTAAAATATTCTCCAATTCATTTAACTCTGTTTTAATCTTTGCTATTTAGCTTCTATTTGCTTTATTGTTAGTTTGTTTTTCTTTCTCAAGTTCCTCCAGGTGAGCAGTTAAGTCCTTGAATTTTCCTCTTTCTTGTTTTTTAAAATTGACATTTAGGGCAATAAATTTCCCTCTGAACACAGCCTTTGACACATCCCATGAGTTCTGACATGTTTCATTCTCATCTTCCTTCATTTCCAGACAGCTGCTGATTTCTCTAGCCATTTCTCCTTTGACCCACTTGTTGTACAAGAGTGTGCTATTTAATCTCCATATATTTGTGTGCATTCTCATTCTTTAGTGGTTATTGAGATCATGCTTCATTCCATTTGTGAGCAGAGAACGTTTTTAAATTGTTTTAGTGTTTTTAAATTTATAAAGACCTGTTACTTTGATGGGTTTACTTTGGAAGTTGACTTTCTTCAGTAGTCTAAAGTCTTGTACTTCAAGGATGAATGTGAAACAGGATGCAGGGCACAAGGAGGACACAACAGTACAGTGATGCATTGTACAGAACTGTCTGACAGTGATCCTGACAGTGTGAGCAACATGGAAGGTTTTCCAGTCAGATTAATAACCCCAAAGATGTTCTAACCTAATACTCAAACCTGCAAAATGTTACCATATATGGAAAATAGGACTGAAAATATTATGAAGTACACAGATGATGAGATTGGAAATTACCCTGGATTATCTGGGTGCCCCTGTGAAAACATATGAATGCTTATAAGGAATGAACCTCTCAGACAGAGTGTGGTAGTTAGATTCTGTTGTCAACTTGGCCAGGGGAGCATACCTAGTCTTGTTGCTGCGGACATAAGCCAATGGTACATGAACCTCATCAGTTGCTAATTATATCTGCAGTCAGCTAGGAGGCGTGTCTGCTACAATGAGTGACGTTTGACTTAATTGGCTGGTGCTTAAATGAGAGAATGCAACTCAGCACAGCCTAAGCAGCTCAGCATTCCTCATCACAGCACTCATAGCTCAGCCCAGGCCTTTGGAGATGCAGAAAGGAGTCACCCCGGGGAAAGTTGTTGGAACCCAGGGGCCTGGAGAGAAGACCAGCAGAGACCATCCTGTGCTTTCCACGTAAGAAAGAACCTCAGTGGCAAGTTAGCTGCCTTTCCTCTGAAGAACTAACAAAATAAATCCCCTTTTATTAAAAGCCAATCCATTTCTGGTGTGTTACATTCCAGCAGCTAGCAAACTAGAACACAGATACATGTGACAACAGAAGCAAGATCAGGAGATGGAGTGTTGATTACTATGAAGAACAATGAAGGTGACACCAGCCAGGGAATTGGGAGGTCTCTACAAGCTGGGAAGGGCAAGAAACAATTCTCCCCTGAGGTTAACAAAAGCGACACTGCCACACCAGAATTTTAGCTGATGAGATCCATTTTGCTCCAATGATTGGCAAAACTGTAAGTGAGACATTTCTAATGTTTGTGGGAGTTGTTACAGGAGCAATAGAAAACTAGAACAGAGCTCTTTACTGCATTTTTCCACAGTGACCACCACAAAAAGGATTAAAGAGACCAGACCCTCTAAATGTCCCCTTGACCTGACAAAACTTTCTTGAAAATAAATCAGGAGACAACCTCCCAGGAAGATTAGAAGAGGTAGGTATTTCTAGGGCTGTGGGGACAGGGAGCAGCAACTTCATAAGAGATTGACCAAGAAGCAGCCCAGAGGAGGAGGTTGTACTCAACAGTGAATCATAATGGGGGGAAAGTCATAATATTTCTGACAGAAGTAATCTGCCCATTTTCAGCCTTGAACCTGCTGATGCTGAGAGGGCAGTCTGTTGTGATCAGCTGACAAAGACCTGTCAGGGATGCCAGATGCCCTATGGATGCAAGGTGATGAACAGTTAGGGGACTGTCCTGGCTTCTGCTGTGTGCCAGTTTGAAACTATTATGAACACCAGAAAAGGTATGTTTTAATCCTGACCCCATCTTCTGGGAGCAGCCCTGATTCTATATGGTAGGTTGAAATCTTTTGATTAGATTATCTCTGAAGATGAGGCATGCCCAATTGTGGGTGTGACCTTTGATTAGATGGAGATATGACTCCACCCATTTCAGGTGCATCTTGATTATTTTACTGGAATGTTTTAATAGAGGGAACATTTTGAAGAGAGTCAGAAATATCAAAGCCTCAGAGCCAACAGTGCTAAAAGAGATGCTGACACTTGGAATATAGAGACATGGATATTTGGAGATATTGGAGCCTAGCATGGGATGTTAAGCAAGCCAGAACCTAAAGAAAGCCAAAGGAAACAAAAAGATGAAAGCCAGCCCTGGAGAAGCAAAGTGAGGAGCCACACAAGGAGAGAAGCTGAAAACAATGGAGCCCAGGTGCAATGGAGAAGCACATGCCAGCCACATGACTATCCAGCTGACAGAGGGGTTCCTGAATTTAACTTGTTAAATTCCACATATTTCTTCTTTTCTTTTTTTTTTTTTAATACGGAATGCCTCATGAATTTGTGTGCCCTCCTTGCATAGGGGCCTTACAATTCTTCTCTGTATTCTTCCAATTTTAGTGTATGTGCTACTGAAGTGAGCACAATTTCACTTTTTAAAAGCCACTCCAGGTCTGGTATATCACACTCGGGCACCTTGCAAACTATCCCATGCTGGTACCAGGCTGGTTCCTGTGGTTGAGACTGGATAAAATATTAGGGCTGGACTTGCAAGTAATGGTGACCCTCAGACATGGTAAGTCAGTCAGGGAGACTGGAGACTCGGGCATCACAGGTTCCCCTCAGACACCTGCAATCAGAATGAAGAATTAACACAGATGCACAGATTATGCCAACAAATTCAAGAACAGCTTGTCCACACTTTGTTTTCTTGTGGCTACAACATACCTCAGACACCCATTACATTCAACATAGTCTCTAATATATCTGGAAGTTATGGCTATTTCAGTGTGCATCTAAAGTAGTTTTCCCTAGTCTACAGAGATTTAAACCTTTTTTGATTGAGGTTCTTTTACACCTTCCACCAGAGTCCCAGAGCAGCAACATCAGATAGAGGTAGGGGTTCACCATTACCAGCCTCCTTTGCCCTGCCAGTCACAGCTCTTTTCCCATCACCAAGGCACAGAGCCCAGCTGGAAATCTTTGCACAGCTGGACAGTGCCAGAGGGGCCTGTGCAAGGCAGTCAGTGGCCATAGAAACAAATTGCATAGCAGATTGTGGAAGGATATAATGTGAAGTCCCAAAAATATCATCACACAATATGCAACTTTGTGACCATGAAACATATAGTAATCAATTTCAAAAATGAAATTTTCAATAATTTATTTCAAAGTGAATATATATTCAAAATGTATAACATTCTCTAGGTACACAAGCTGCAATCCGCAATTCAGGACAATCTAAATAGGAACGTCATATTAAATGTGTCTATCTCCTTAAAAAATTCATGATCTGAAAAACTATTTGATTGCCTCTAACTGGAAATATTTTGGTATGAAAAGAACACTGTCCTGAAGACATCTAAGGACACTGCCTACATGTGCCTTGGGTGCCAGATCCATGCACAGGCCACAGCAGTGAGAGGCCACAGCAGTGAGAGGCCACAGCACCTCCAGGTGGGAAATTCTGAAGGCGCATGCGCAGCATGAATTGTTAGTGAATTGACAACAGCACTCTCCTTATGGTTTCAGATTTTGTAACTATCACAAATTTTTTAGAGGAATGAATTAAAAATATTATAGTACATATATAGAAAACTAAATCTTAAGGATGATATTACACTCTTAAAGATAACCAAACCACCAAACCAAAGTTTCCAGATCATGGATATGGAAAACCAAAATTGAAACTGAATGAAGGTAGTTGACAGCACTAAAGAATTTACACAGCTAAAAGCCAGAGCAGAAGGAACTTTCCAAAATGCAATGCTGAGAAAGAAAAAGATGGGCAAAAAACCACAGACATTGAGGATCCAGAGAGATGTACAGTGAGAAAAACTAATATACATCTGATGAAGGCAGATAATGCGCAGATGCATGTCTTAACAAATAATGGTTAAGAATGACCCAGAGCTAGTGAAGGAAACCAATTCACAAACTCAAGTGGCCTTATACAAAAGTCAAATTAATAAATAGGACTCCATACAGGGACACATCTCCAAAACTGCTGAATATCAAAGACAAATAGGAAAACAGATAGTCATACAGAAAAATCACAGCTTCCCTTCAGTGCAGCAATCCTTTATAGTGGCACAAAATAAGTTGTGCTTTGTAGCCCATTCATTTTTGTCTAGGGAAAAGCATTCGTCTTGAGTGACCACCCCAGCTAGCCCTGCCTTCCTTGTAGCCTGGTTCTAAGCCTGCAGCTCCCTAAGGTTGGGGTGATAAGAGATGACCTTAACTTCTCTGAATGACCCCTGCTACTTCTCCTCCAAACATCATTTTGTCATCCCAAGCTTCATAATTATTAGCAAGGTTTGTTTCTCCATAGAGTTTGGATGATCGAATCTTCACTCAGTTTCTCCAAAAGGCCTGGCCCTTGTATTACTTTTTGCTCCATTTAGTTTGAAACTTGGAATCCCCAGTATCTTCAGGTAAAGGTTTACTCTCACATCTGAGACACAATAAAAGGAAGAATCCATGACCCATCCATGGCTGTTACCCCCTTATCCTATAGGGGACAAGCTTAGGTAAGATTGGGATACTTGACCACCTTTATTCTCCCCTTTCCTCCTCCATGCTCTTTAAGTCAATATAGCTGTCCTCTTCTGCCCTCAAGCATGGTTGGCTAATTGTGCTTCTTTGTTATAACCCAAAGAACTTCCACATATCATCCAAAACAACTGGCCAGGAAGCAGGGTGATTTTGATGCTGCTTAACAAACCCAGGTGGAAATGCATTCAGGTGCTCTTGGCTTAATTATCAGCTGCCCCAACTTGAACGGTGGAGACACATCTCTGAGGAAACCACCTGCTCAAATGGTCCCACCCAGAACTGGGTGAGTTACATCTCCATGGAAACAATATTGTTTAAAGATCACACCAAGCAATATTGAATCAGGATTAAAGAATCACTTTTCTGGGTTGCACAACAGTTTCAAACCAGCACAAAGATTTTTTATTAATTTTAGACATTAATATTGTTATATGTGTTATAATTTGTTGAATAACCACTGAAAGAATTAAAAGCACCTTATATATAAGGCACTGAAAAAGAAGAAGAAGGGATAATAAAAATTATCCATTCAATGCAAAAGCATGGTAGGAGATAACTAATATATTAGTAATTATCTTACATATCAGATTCTGCAACTAAAATACAAAGTTTGTCACATTTTATGAATCACACTCACCCAGAATCATCATCCTGAAAAGGAAACACATCTTAAGCAGCATAAAGCTATAGAAAGCTCAAAAGTGAAATAATGGAAAAATCATATAACCATATATATATATATATACACACACACACACATGTATTTATAAAATTACAACCTTAACCTAAAAAGGGCAGTTATAATAATATAATAAAGCATATAAAAGCATATGCTTTAATGCAAAAATCGTTAGTAGGTAACACACTTCACTACACATTGATGGTTGTTTCAATTCACCCTGAAGAAAAAATAATACTGAATTTTACCCATCTAATAACCCCAAATGTGGAGACCAAAAATTGAACAATCATAAGGAGAACAAGCATAAATAAACAAAGATAAAGCTGCAATATTAGATTTCCACTTTCAGCTTTATAAAACAACCAGGAAAAATTAATAAAAACAGGAAAATCTGAAGAACAAGCAGAAAAAAATTATGAAAATGTTAGCAGATTTACACATTCACTGCATACCACACATGGAACCACCTAAAGAAATGCTTATAGGGGTGCATGGGGAGTGTAGCTGTTAGAGCTCCTGCCTGCCTTCCATGCAGGAGACCCGGGCTCATTTCCTGGGCCATGCACTCAAACAATAAAATGCTCATAGGCAGAGAGAGAAACGAACATGAACACATTTCAAAATACTGAATGCTCTGACCTGCAGGCAATTAAGCTAGAGATCAATAATAAAAGAAGATTTAAAAATATCTATATACTTTTAAAATAGTAATTCCATGTCTATGCTCCACTTCTGAAAAGCACAAGTAAACTCCTACCAGACAGAGTCAGACAGAATGTTCCACAGATAACAATGAAGTCACCATAGAATTTAAAATACTAGGAGCAGTGGATCCTGAAAAAAGAAGAAAGATTTTGGAAGAACATCAACAGATGGGAAAGGGGAAGTTTAATATAAGGAATTATTAAACTATGATAAAGGAGTAACTCTGAGATGTTAGAGAATGCCACATGACATCCTAAGGTTAAAAGGAACACCCCTGAGGGAAACACAAGGAAGTGGGGGTCCCTCCCAAAGACTGGCTTTTAGACCTTCTTGGAGAAGGTGCAGTTTTAACCCCTGAATTGCAGGGAAGTTCACTGAATTGCACAGACCAGAGCTGTCTGCAGTCTCTGGGCAACAGGAAGGAACCCCCTGGCATGGCAGGGGCACAGAAGAGCCACAGGTAGGGGCAGAGTGCAGGTGTGCAGAAGGAGTGGGGAAACAGGTACAGGCAATGGGCCTATTTCCTCAAGGCCATGGAATGTATGGTACATGAAGAAAACCATTTAAAAAAGAGCTTATTTGATATATTTTTGTGGAGTCACACAGTGAAATTCTATTCAGCAATGATATTAAATAAATTGCAAATGCATACAACAGAATAAATGTTCTATAAATATTGAATGAAAAATGCTAACAACAAAATAATGCATGTAGGATGATTCCATTTATATAAAATTCCATAACAAGCCAAACTATATGGTTTTGGGATGTGTATGTGGAATTTCAAAGTGTGAATGAGGAAGTGATTACTACGAGGTTCAGAAAAATCAAGAAGGAAGGGTTATGGTTGATAAGGGAGCAGAAGATTTCAGTAGGATGTGGGGCAAAAATGTGCCAGGTCATGATGAGATCTTGGTGACAACTAGATTGTTGTTAATAAAAAATTTGTAGATGCATGTGTTTTATGCAATTTTCCTTGCCATATTTTAAAATAAAAATTTAAATATTCAATATATATTTATCATACATATAATATCACACATTTATTGACCCATATGAAAAATGATATCTTCAAATGGCACTGTATTTGACAGAGTATTTGGTCAGTTAACATTTGTTGAATAAATTAAAAAATAAAAATAAACTGAATCTAGGAAATCTTTAATTCTATCAATAGGCATGTTAGTTGATAACACAATTATATCTTGTTCTAATGTATTTATATTGTCAGTTCAAACTTCTCTTCTGAGTTCTAAATTCAACATTCCTGTGTGTATCTATGGGACTTCTAGCTCAGTATCTCTGACACTTATCTCATGAGCTTTACACCTGCACGCAAGCCAACCCCATCCAATGCCATCCAAGGGAAGGAACAAAACGTCCTATTGTCTAAACCACAATTAGTGGAGTCATCCAGGACTATACTGTTGACCTCAGTACTCATAGTCAGTTCCCATCAATTTTACAACTACATATTCCCCAATTCTTTCTGTCTCCACTGCCATGGCTTTAGACCAACCAACCATTTCTATCCTGGATTCCTGAAATAAGTTCCCAACTGGTCTTCTTGCATCTATTCTTGACATTTTTTTTTAAGAAAATAAGTTAACTTCACTAAAAGATCACCAGAGTGATCTTTTTAAAAGGCAAATTTGGTTATGCCATCTGGCTGCTTAAAAACCTACTTTAAGCATGACACTTTATTTAAATTTGCCTATGGTTAAAATAACTAAAGTATCCATTGTTGGTGACTCTAAGTTTATTGTTTGTTTTCATAAATAAAGAAATGAAATTTAAAAATATGAACAAAAAATTAAAAATGCCCTACAAAACCTGGGGTGCAATTGTAGTTCAATGGTAGAATTCTCGCTTGCTGTGTGGCAGGCCCGGATTTGATACCCAGCCCATGCACTTTCCAAAACAAACAAAAAAGCAAACAAAAAATCAACAAATCATGCTGCAGTAAAGGATACTCACGGA
Organism: Myrmecophaga tridactyla; assembly: GCA_004026745.1. Lineage (NCBI taxonomy): Eukaryota > Metazoa > Chordata > Mammalia > Pilosa > Myrmecophagidae > Myrmecophaga > Myrmecophaga tridactyla. The sequence goes on from PVIY010025376.1 coordinate 15,200, forward strand.
GAAAGAATGAAATGTGACCCTGCCTTACAGGATACAAACACACAGACACAGACACACAGACACACACACACACAGAAACACATTTCCACTGCACTAAGCTAAACACACACACACACACATAAATGTAGAAGGTACTTCCTGATTGACCTCAAACATGCATAACTTACATCAAATTTTGCATTTCCTGATTTTCTTTCATCAATATCTGCTACCACTTCAAAATTAAACTCTGAGAGACAGACTTACTTTTTTAATTGCTTATTACCATTACTATAAAGCAAGTACCCAGAAGTGTATTTAGCATATAATAGACTCTCATTTAGAATTTATTTAATAAATGCAAAATGAGAAGAGAAACTGATGAAGAAAAGCTCTAACTATAACAAATTCACTCACAAATACAACACTAGAATAGAATAATCAATTCTTTAATGCAATGATATAAAGCATTCCAGATTTAATGAAAATGTAACTATGTTAACATGAAATAAATATGCAGGGAAAGTAACATGGTGGACACCTAGTGCTGTCACATATAAAAACAATGTCTCATTGTTGACAAAGACTGTTTTCCATCTCTTGACCAAAATGCCAACCTCACTCCTTCATGGCCCTTTCCCACTGACTTCCTCTGCCTCACCACTTTGAAACCACATGTGGGCGAAGAAGAACTGGAGCTGCAGGGGAATAAAGAAAACAAGTGGCACATTCAGACCCTAACTATTCTAATGATCAATGTACTGGAAATTGCCCCTCAGGTTCCCCCGCCTTAGATGCTCCTAACATGGCAGCTCCTTATCTCCCTCCTCCTGTCTCTCTGCCCTTACAGGCTCCAGGCAGCCTCAGGACCTCAAAGGAAAAATTTGCCAAACCAGGTAGTTAGAACTACAGAATTGCCTTAGAAGGAATAGGTAAAGGAAAGGGAAAAATTGGAT
>PVIY010025376.1:16234-36870 GCA_004026745.1 Myrmecophaga tridactyla
TTGAAACCACATGTGGGCGAAGAAGAACTGGAGCTGCAGGGGAATAAAGAAAACAAGTGACACATTCAGACCCTAACTATTCTAATGATCAATGTACTGGAAATTGCCCCTCAGGTTCCCCCGCCTTAGATGCTCCTAACATGGCAGCTCCTTATCTCCCTCCTCCTGTCTCTCTGCCCTTACAGGCTCCAGGCAGCCTCAGGACCTCAAAGGAAAAATTTTCCAAACCAGGTAGTTAGAACTACAGAATTGCCTTAGAAGGAATAGGTAAAGGAAAGGGAAAAATTGGAGGAAAATGGCAGTTAGCAAGGAGGTAAAGTATAACTACTTCAGTATCAAGGACAAGGAAGGCTTGAAGGAAAGACAGAGTCATTAAATGAAAAAGTAGGACAGGAAGACAAACTACTAGGCAGAAAGTTTCAATATGAAGAGGCAGGAGGAGGGGGAGCAGCTGCTGCTGCAGGACTCAGTGCCCCACAGCTGGGAGAGGAGGTTTGTGTTCGAGGCTGAAGCACTGTAGGAAGACAGCTCATAAATTGCTGACAGTAATATGTAGCCACATCTTCAGCCTGGGCTCCACTGAAGCTGAGAGAGAAATCTGTCCCAGACCCACTGCCACTGAATTGGTCAGGGACCCCAGATGCCCGGGTGGATGCACTATAGATGAGCAGTTTGGGAGTCTGTCCGGGTTTCTGCTGGTACCAGTGTACGTAGGTGCTCACACTCTGGCTGGTCTTGGAGCTCATGGTGATGGTCTCCCCTGGAGTTACAGCCACAGAGACTGGAGACTGGGTCATCATGATGTCCCCACTGGCACCTGCAGGCAGAAAAGAATAAGATCACCCAATAAATCACAAGCATATAAAATGTATATCCAAATGTAGGTTTCCTCTTTCATCATATATAATCAGATCTGTTTGAGATGGAATAGTTTGCATGTGAAAACCATCTCTCCAGCTTTATAAAGACATTGCTCTTCTGAAGCTCTCACCTGAGACCCAGAGCCCCAGGAGGATGAGGAGTTGGGACTGTGACAGCATCTTGCTCACCGTCTGGTGCACTCAGACCCCATCTCCAGGGAATCCCCATTAATAGAGTCTGAGAAGCAGTCCAGTCCCCAGGAGTCTATGCAAATCAGCACAGGGTATAAAGGGAAACATGCTGTGCAGTGAGCTGTGAAGACAGATAATGGAAGGAAGGGGACAAAATAACATTACCACAGGAAATGTGAATATAGTCCTACAAACATACCAGAAATCAACTGCAAACTATACTTTTGAACAAACTTTACCAAAATTCTGAAATTTAAAATATTTTACTACCTACTTTATCCTTCAAACTAGCTGCAATCATCTTCTGTACCTAAAATTAATTTTGTAATAGAATATATGTATCAGTGAGTATAAAGTTTCTGAACATAATTGAACTTTTAAAATATGGTAGCAGGAATTATGCGGAATATATTCATATCATGGGATAGAATGAGGATGTAGTGCACAAATTATGGGTTTATCTCAGCCTATTCTGAACTTTAAATATGTATATGAAGTTCTTTTTTTACATTTCAAAGTCACCTCAATGTGTCCATAACCAGACCTCTGATACTGCTCTCCACCTAAATAATGTTCTGAACGTGACTCACCAGACACTTAAAAGTTACCCTTGGCACTACCCATTTGACCCTGAGTTTTCAAAACACAAATGAAGAGTTTCCAGCCTAAGGGGAACTGTGCCATTTCATGACAAAAGGGAAAATAGCCCACCTCCCAAGGTCTCATTGTAGGTTCTTTATTTACTCATACCAAAAAAAAAACAATATGTGTAGAATTATACAAATAACAATATGAACCTTCTAGGCCTAGGACATTAAATTATATGAAAATGAAACAGAACCCCTGACCTCTTAAACTTTCATTTAGCTGGGAGAGACAAACAATGAACAAGGGACACATCCTCAGCCTCTCATATCTGACTTCTCTGAGATTTCCCCCCTGCCACAAAGCTGTTGATACATGACAAGTGTGGTGAGGTGCATCGAGGTCCATTTCATGGTCATCCCTCATCATGAAGAGTCAGAGGAAGAGATAAAATCTGAGGCACTGTAGCAATTTTATATGCAATGTAATCCCTCCTGTTTATAATTTCCACTTTTCCTGGAGAGCAACCACCCTTCTGCCACCAAGAAATTTCCCTTAATGTGGCACATACTAAGGCAGATATTGTTCCCGTTCTAATTAATAATTCATTTATTTTTCCTTAGCTGTCTCCATAAGAACCCAGTACATTAGGTGAAGGTGCAATTTCCAGGCTTTCAGGAATCAGGTGGGAAAGACCCAAACCACCAGGAAGACATTCCTATTCAGACAAAGGTCCACCGTGTTCTTGGTCCACCACATATATGGGTTTTGAAGATGGCAGTACTTTCTTCATGTTTGCCCTCATTCCCCATGGTTTATTTTTGGTTCTTTTCCATGAAGTTAATATGCATCTATTCTTAATTTAAATTTCTACTTTGTAATTTGCCATTTTCTTGCCTCAGTACAATAGAAGCTCCTTCCTGTGCCCACATGCATTAAAAACCTGAGATTGTCATGGACAACATGGTGATGACACAGGTTGTGTCATGTGAGTGATGGTGTCAGGGGTCCAGATAAAATGTACTGAAATGTCCTTTCTGAAGAGTAGGCAGTTGACCTCATGCATGAATAAATGGAGACTTGGCTTGCAAAGCTCAGGGAAGAACACTTCCAAAAATGCACAGGATGTGGTCTTGGATGATTAAGAAAGTTAAAACTGTGAAAAGCAGACAAGGGTCTGATTCTAGGTGCCCATTAAAGTCAGGATGAGAGCTGAGGGCTTAGATTAAGTGCAGTGAGATTCTGTGAAATACCAGTCAGAATTCATTATTTGATCATCAGATATTCCTAAGTCATTTTATGAGCATTCACACTGTGAAGAAGTGGGAAGTTGGACTCATTACCCTTTCTCTGCCAGCTGGGCAGATAAAGCTTCTATCATCTTCTCTAAAGCCATATCATGATATTTTTTTTTGTTTAAGTTTTCCTAAACTCTTCACTGCCATAAATTAAAATTGGGGAAAAATACTTGATAAAACATTATAAGAGCATTGAGGTAAGTAGAATTATAAGAGAATCTTCAAGTTTCCTGGCTGCCGGCATGTACAAACCCCATCCCAGTTCACACACTGATTTAGATTCTTCTGTGAAGTGATTTTACATATTTAATGAAATCTATTGACTTTGATTGCAAATAAAATAAAATCTGTTGACATTAACAAGAGGAGATTATTCAAATGGGCCTGACCATTTCACAGGAACACTTTACATATCATGCTGTATTGGCCAGAGACTAAGAACTCAGTAAAATTCACAGATAATTAGGATGTGACTTGGCAGAAAATATACGATGTTGACTATGGAGGTAGAGGGGCCATGTGGCAAGGAATCAGGGAAGCCTCTAGGGATAAGAACACCCAGCCATCAAGGAAATAGGATCTCAATCTTACCACCTAGGGAACTCACTCTTTCCAACCACATCAGCTTGGAAGAGAACTCCAAGCTCTGGAAAGAACAGAGCCTCACTTACTCTTTCATGTTATCCCCCTAACTCCCTGAGCAGAGAACCCTTCACACTGTGCTCAGCCAGACTCCTGACCTACAGCACTGAGAACTAATGAACTGCTCACTGGTTATTACCTAATAAATACTAATATGTGCTTATCAATCAATCTCATGTTAAAGGAGATTCCTGAACACAGAGAGAAGAAACTGTCATCCCATTTACTTCATTGTTGAGTGATATTGATTCCCCTCTCCTCCAGTACAATGAGTATGTTTTACACCTCTGTTGCCCATGCATGATGTCCTATCATTAGACCACATCCACAGGATAAGGGCTGAATATTGGGCTATGAAAACACAAGGAAGAACAGAATTAGCTGTAAAGATGGTCAGAATCTGTCCCTTCTTTGACTATATAGTCTGTTGTCATAGTGATAGGATTCCAGGCAGGAATCTGTCATAGAGGGGGCTGATCTTGGAACATTGCTTGAAGAACAGAGGCACTCTGCTACCTACGTATTTGCTCACACTACCCCATGCCCTTACCTAGGAAAACTCGGCACAAACATTCCTGTTGCAGGTATATCATCAGGCAAAGTGAGTTAGAGGGTTGATTCACAGACAGTTTTAATATGCATCAGCATTCTGAAAAATTGTGGTCAATGTAATGTTCATTCCTGTTGTAACTGCAGTGTCTGATGAAATTACCCAATCATTTTTAGCATGAATGAGTGCATTTGATGACTGAAATGTGTAGTGGGCATAGTGCCACTGAATTTGTGGGGAACCGCATTCAGGCAGGCGGATACCCAGGAATCGGCAGATTAGGGCCTGTCTTTGTTCAGCTGCAACCAGGCAAAGTAGATCTTCTGGATGAAACTCTGAAATGTTCTGGGTATAGAGTGCTTTTCTCCAGGAGACACAGTAAATGAGACCATAGTTGAAAAATGAAATCAGTTTGGACAAATATCTTATATAAATGCATTACTTTGAAAAATATTTAAAAATCATTAGAATTCATCATTTCACTCTTCATCTCATAGTAATTTTCTTAATCATCAAAGATAATAATCCAGATGAATGAAAGTGCTTAAGTTCTCACCTTGGAATCCAAGCAACAGCACTTGAGGTTCTGGGCCTGTGACATCATCATTCATCTATTGTCCTATTAGTCCCTGCTGAGGTCACATTGTGGCAAAAGGGCCCACTTGTACAGCCCTGGGAGCTGCCTAGGATGCAGAGGGTCTATACAATGCAGAGAGCAATTACAGAAGCAAACTGAATGAGCTATGCATTGTGGATGCATAAAAGGTAAAGAAAAAGCTAAAGACATCATCATTGTAGATAATACGACTCTGTGACAGTGAAAAACACAGAAATCAGTGTCTAGAATTTCCAATAAATATTCAGAAGTTGAAATATAAAATAGATTTGCAAAAACAATAGTTTTAATTAAACACTCTACATCCAAAAATATGGGCTATGAAGTGCCTCTATTTTTAGTTCATCTATATCTTAATATCTATAGCATCTTAAAACAGTTATCTTAAAAAATTTAGTATGATATTTTGTATGTCCTGTAGATGGGGAATGTATTAGTATTGGAAGTGATTTGTTCAGAAATATATTGCAAATCCTTCAACTTGCATTTTGGAGTCTGGTGAAGACCACAGGGGCAGAAGTGGGCTCTAAAGTCCACCAGGTTGGAAAGTTATCAGATACACCAGTCCTCCCTAAACCTGAAATTCCCTTGGGGCTCCATCCTCAGGGGAGAAGGAAATGAGATCTGGGACAAACCTTTCTCCATGTCAGATGCTAGGAATCAAATCCACCCAGGTGGGTGAGTCTGGAATTTTTGAACTTTAACTTGGTTTGAACTCTACTTGGTAGCCTCCATGAGCACTTAGCAGAAATACATTTAAAACTTCTCTTGAGGAGAGCACTTCAATAAAAACTCTCAAGTATTCTCATAAGTAATTTTAGAGCTGCCAATATTAGCAGGATGTCAGAGACTTCTCAACGTCTTCAAAAGTAAGAGATCCTAATAGTGAAAAACATGAGTAATTACAGTCACAGCAGCAAATAAGTCTCATTAGACTTCAGCTTTTCAAATTTCCAAAATATTTTTAAAATGTGAAAATCTTCATAAGAAAGGAAACTGTAAATGATAACATTGCTCTCTCAATACAAAAACCTCCCTACCAAAAAATACAGAGCCAAGCCTTTTCCTTCATTCATTATCTAAGTCATCACTTGCATGTGAACCCATGTTAACAGGCTTTTTAAAGATGTGGCCTTTAGTTAAGGCATGGGCAACTGAATCAATTCAGGTTTTAATCAGAATTAACTGGAGTTTTGTATAAACAAAATGAAATTCAGATGTAGGGAAAAAGCCAGAGAACAGCACGACATTTGAAGACAACAGAACCCAGAATAAGTGGAAGGTGTTGCTGTTTTCATTCCCCTGGAGGGGGTAGTCAAGAGCCAAAGGATGCTGGCAGCCAGCTCCAGGATACCACATCCTTTGTGGAGAAAGTAGTGCCTTGCTGAGTCCTTGAATCTGGACTAGCTTATCTCAAAAGGATAGGCAAATTGTATTGCCTTATAGCAAGAATCCCAGGGTGTGCCTGGTTCTAGACTGGTGGGTTGCAGTGGTCTGTGTGAGGCAGGTAGCCTCCTCCCCTCAGGAAAAGAGGGAGGGAGGGGACAGTTCTTACACACATATTGGCTGCTAAATAAAACAAGATTGCAAGGACCCACAGCCTTAGTCCCTTCTGGACAGGCACCCTCAGCATTGCGGGACAGTTATCCCTATATGAATTAAAAACAAAGGGATCAGAGAACAGAAAACATAATGTATCTATGCAGGACTGTGGGGAACAGGTGACCAAAGAGCACCATCTGCTTAGAAGACTGGGGAAGTGCAATCTGAGGAGCTGCTTTCCTGTCCCTTTCTCTAGGGCCTTTTGGAAGGGGGCTACACTCCCTGTATGGGACCATGGCTCTGGTTAGGCTGCAAAATACAGCAAAAGGAAACCTTCAACTTGAACCCAATCAAAAGCAGAATCTTAGACAAGGAAGGAAAAATGATTTTCAACATAAACTTATGAAGATAATTAGGTGTCCAGAAACCCTGAAAAATTACAAGGGACATTAACATACAAGAAGATATGGCTACACAAATGATCAAATTAAAATGTTAAAGGAAATAAAGAATTTAGAACATCTAATCATTTATGTTCATGCAAAACTCCTAATTAATTTCAGTAATGTTAAAAAGATAAAGGATATTGACAAGCACAAGAAGAGCATAAGGAAGAATTTAAAAAATACATAAAAATAGCAGGTTTATGGAAATGAAAGATACTGTGGATGAATTTTAAAATATTCTAAAAGGACAACTGGCAATATGAAGAGGCCAAAGAAAGGATCAGTGAACTAAAGGACATAGCAATTTAAACATGCAAAAGAAAAACTGGAGAAAAATATAGAAAATTTTGAACTGGGTCTCAGGGAAATGATTGCAGCTTTAAACTCAAAACAATGATTACACTTCTAAACTCAAAACAATGTTCAAATGAAGGCATCCAGACAAAGACAACATACCCTGACTCTGAGGAAAGGCTGATGGCATCTGTATTTATCTGTGACATGGGAAGACACATGGTGATGTCTGCTGGCTCTTCTCTCTCTGAATTTCTGTGTGTCCTTGCTTGTGCCTTGTTGAACATTTCTGCATCTGAGCTCTCTTAGAAATCTTTTTGCCTTTTATCCTCTCTTAAAGGTCTCCAGAAAAGGTGATTAACCACAACCAGGAATTGGGTGGGTCCTATGCCCATGAAAACAATGTAACCAAGACATCCTACCAACAATAATGGATTAAAAGAGTGTAGCTTTTCTGGGGTACATAAAATATTCAAACATGCACACCTTCTTATGTTAAAAATGGATAAATGGAGAGATAAGTAATACATCTGACAAATACACTCCAAAAGATAAGAGAGTTGAACTAAGGATGACTCACTGTATTAACCTTGACTGTTAATGGATTAAACTCCTCAAGAAAAAGACACACATTGGCATAATGGATAAAATACAAAGTTGAACTACAGGCTTTTAAAAAGCAACTCCTTTAGACAAAAGGATACAAATAAGTTAAAAGTGTAAGGACAGAAAACGATATTCCACACAAGCAGTAATGAAATAAAAGCTAGGAAAGGTATACTAATACCAGAAAAATTGACTTTAAATGCAAAAGTTCTATAAGGTATACAGAATGAAACTATGTATTAATAAAAGGGACAATTCACCAGCAAGAAAGAGCAATCATAAATATGTATATACCTAATCAAGGTGGACCAAATTATTGAGATGAACGCTGACAAAAGTGAAGTTGAGAGATACGTTTCTCTACAATCATAGCGGGAGACTTCAACATGCCACTCTCTGCAATAGTGCATCTAAACAGAGGATCAACAAGGACAAAGATAACCTAAATAATATGATAAATAAACTAGGTCTAACAGAGAAATATAGAACATTAAGTCCAAAAACAGCACTATAAACATTCTTCTAAGTGCTCATGGAAAATTGTCCAGGATAGACCATATGCTGGGGTCCAAACAGGGCTTAAAGTATTTGAAAAGACTGAAAATGTAGAATGTGCTTTCTTTGATCATAATGAAATGAATCAGGAAATCAATTACAACTATAGATCTGGAAATATCTCTAATATATGGAGGTTAAACTACATGTTCTGAAATAATTTTGCATCAAAGAAAAATTGAAAGAGAAATTATGTTTTGTATCCATTGTTCCTCCTTTTATTTTTTGTTTTTATTTTGTTTTATTTTATTTCTCTATGATTTTCTTGCTTTCTCTGGTTTTCCTTTGGTGTCATATGAAATTTGATTTTCTCTTATCTGTACGCATAGCATTAAATTATTTCTAAAATTATTTTAATGCATGTCCTAGACTTACAATATATATTTACAACTTATCTATAAGCATTTTCAACCTACACTGTCACACTTCACATGTACTGCAGGTAACAGAAGAGTTGTTCCAATTCTTCCCTCCATCTCTTATAGCATTGTTGTCATGTATTGCTTTATTATTTTGTAGTATAATATAGTGTCATGTCACTTAACCATAAATTATCCAAAATAGTGTTGCTATTATTAAGAACAAACTGTTATCTACTATATCAGTTTAAAAAATAAACAGAAAAAATTCTATTTTACCTACATTTATTCCTTCTCAAATGCTTTTCCTTTCTCTAGATAAATCTGAATTTCCAACCTACATCATTTCGTTTCTCTCTGAGCAAGTGTGTTTAACATTTATCACAAGAAAAAGTTGCAAATGCCTCACATTTTGCTTGTCGGAGACACTCTTTAGTTATACTGCAATTTTAAGGGTAGTTCTGGATGCAGAATTCTAGATTTTATGGGTGTTTTTCTCTTACATTAAATATCTCTCTCATCTCTGCTTGCTTGCATGGTTTATGAGTAGACATCCAATGTAATAATTACCCTTCTTTCTCTAAAGGTAGGATATTTCATTCCTCTGGCCTCTTTCAAATTTTTCTCTTTGTTTTTGATCCTCTGAAGTTTGAATATAATACACATGGCTGTATTTGAGGGGAATTTATCTTTCCTGGTGTTCTCTGAGCTCCCTAGATTTGCTGTCTCATATTTTTCACTAATTTTGGACAATTTTCAGCCATTATTTCATCAAATATTTCTTCTGTCAATTTCTTTCTTGTGCCTTGGTATTCATATTTGCATGTCACACATTTTAATTGCATTACAGTCACCAGATATTCTTCCACTATTCTCTTTTCTCACTTTATTTTTAAGATTAGGTACATCCATTGCTATGTCCTAGTAAGAGGGAAATGGATGTCAGTCCTACCACCTAAGGAACTGATTCCATCAAACCATGTCAGCTTGGGTTTCAACCTGCTAATGCTGTCAGGATGCAATATACCAGAAATGGATTGGCTTTAATAATGGGGATGTATTATGTTAGAAGTTAAAATCTTAATGCCATGAAAATGCCCAAATTAAAGAACCAAAATGAGAATACCTTCTCAGAGGAAAGCCAGTAGCTTTCTCTCCAAACATCTGTAGATTATTACTTAGCTCCCCTGAAGCCAATTCTGGAATTTGGTCTCATAGTTTCCCTTGGTTCTCTCCAGGTCCTGCCTATTCCTGGGAGTCCTTGCTTAGCACTATGGTAATTCTGCCTGTATCTCCACGTGTCTCAGGCAAGGAAAGTGGATCCATCCATGTATCGGAAAGGATGAGTTTGCCTAGAAGGCAGAGTGTAGACCTTCCTCCTCAGTACTTAAGAAGGATTTTGCTGCCTCAATGCTCTCAGGTCTGGAAATATTATAGCTCTACTGACTCCTTGATTTTAGGCTTGTTAGACCCTAAGCAGAGAACCTTCCACAGTGTATCCAGGCAGCTTCCTGACCTGTAACACTGTGAGCTAATATATTGATAGTTGCTTATTATATGATAGAAATTTTGTTTATTAATGTACCTCATGCTATAAAAAGAATTATAAATTCAGAGAAATAATCATCCCATTTAGTCCCTGGTCAAGATTCTGATGGCACTTCTATCCCCTGAAGCAATGTGTTATCTGTCCATTTCACCCACAAAGATTTTCCTAATGGGTTTCCACATCACACAATCTGGATTGAATCTTGTGCTATAAAAATTAAAGCAGAATTAACTTTTAAGATGGCCATGGTCTGTCCCTGATTATCCTCATGGCTATATCCTCTGAGGAAGGAAATAATCCTCAGCAGGGCTCTCTTTTAGAGATGGGAGTGAGCTGGGGACATCCCAAGCAGATCTAAAACACATGCTTAATTGTGCAGAAATGTCAGATGTACCAATGTGGATTTTTCCTTCCACCTGGGGCATCACATAACTGTCTGTATTTTTGTCTTCATCTCAAAAAAAAGAAAAAAAAACTATTATTCTTCAATTTCTTTTAGAATGTATAATTCTAAACTTAGGTTTATTACTGGATACATCCTCTGTTAATATGGGAACAATCTCTTAATTAGAGATAAAATTCTACCTGACACACCCTTATACATTTACTTGGCAGCTCACACTGCCACATGCTCTTACTTGGGACTCTCAGTACAAGGGTCCCTGTTGCAGACATGTCATCAGACTGAGTGAGGTGTAAGGGCCCATTCACATGCAGCCACCTTTACCATGCATCAGGGTTCTCAGATACCCATTCATGGTCTCTGGGATCTCCTTTCTTCACTTGGCTCCCAGGCCCCATGAAGGTGACCAACTCCCTCTTCTCTATAAATGAATGAAGGTGATGAGATCAATAATTGTTAACATAGAGGCATATGCCCACTAGTAACACTGAAATGATGAGATTGGTGGGCAAACTCATAAAATACTCATGGATAGAATAAAACGTTATGCTATTCATGTAAGATTGGAGCACTGCATTAGCAGTGACCATGACATTCTTTTGTAAAGATCACATAACTTCTCTGTCACTAATTCACGAAAACCAAGTTGAATGTGGTCTCCTGGATTAGATCCTAGAAAAGGAAAAGGACATGAGAAAAGAAATGATTAGTATGATTAAAGGCTGAATTTTATTTAATATGACTCTGCCATGTAAATTACTTGGTTTGATAAAGGTGGATGATCGCATAACATGTTACCTTAGGGGCAAGTGGTTCAGTTTGTATAGGGACATTACACTATTTCTGCATCTTTACAGAAAAAAAAATTATTCCAAAATTAAGACTTATTTTTAAAAGCACATGGAAGGATTCCTTTGTATATTTGAATGAACATTGGATGTGACCAAGAGAGTCTGTCATGAATGACAAAGATCATCCTTCCCCCTTCTGGAGTGACATTATAGCTCTTATACTAGACATTCAGCACCTCCTCTTGCAGATGAACTGTGACAGTATTTGCAAAATATGCTTCTTTGATACCTGATTTGCCTCGTTAGACTCTTTTTCCAAGCAAACATCATGTAGACCAGCCGCCTGAAACCTAGATAAGTGTGCCCCTGGGTGACACCACAATTTTCTCAGAGCTTCATGTGCATAAAGAGCTTTAAGCAATTCAATTCCTATAATTTTGTGTCTTGTACAAAACTCTTTCCTAAAATAGATAAGGAGAAGTGACTAGTTGTGCTGCTGACACTCCTTTCCTACCTGCAAGTTAGGCAATTTTTCTGGATTTGTGCTTTAGTAATAAAAACATTCCAGCACTCACCTCACCATAGACATTTCCTTGGGAACCAGAACCTCTGCAGCATCAAATGCAGGGACATTCACACTGCCACCAGGGTGGACATTAGAAATTAAATGATGCCAGAGATGAGCAACCATCTTGTGGTGCCCAATGTTTCATTCAACAAAAGTAAAAGAGGATCTAATTGAATTGTCAGCCCAAATATTCCAGAATGCAATTATGGAATTTGAAGATTAAGTCATTGCAGGAGTTCTTGCTCAATTTCTTCTTTACCTTCCCAACTAACACTATCCAGTTCAGAAGCTCTTCTTCCATACTAAGCATTTGAGGAAGACATTTCAAATCATTATAGAGTTAAAATATGTTCTTTTGAAATATATGAGCTTATTCATATATGATAGACATTATTGTACTCTTTACAAAATTGTTTCTTTGCTAAGGAAGCCAAGCAAAAGATGAGTCACTTTACATTTCTTATTTTCCCAAGAAAATATGGAATCAAAGATATAGAAAATAAATTTAGAAGAACCCTCATTTTATCAAAGGAAAAAATCATGCTTCAGATTGATACTTAACTATTCAGCAGATAAAAATGGCAAATTGCTGTTGGGCCCAGTGTTCTTTAAACAAACCTTTCCTTGAGAAATGCATGTAAACATCCTTGCACAGATGAATACCTTCTAGTTTTCATGAGTCCAGTCCCAAGACAGATGGTAAGTAGCAAGTGTTTTATGTAAGTAACACATTTACCATCTTGTTCTTATTGAGAAAGAAATATTCAGTAAGTAATTTTTTGCTTAACATTCAGTTTTGTTTGCTTAACTTTTTACTCTCCAAAAGGGTGCCATGAAATAAAAAAGAACCTGTTACCAAACAATAATATAGTTACAACATATACCATACACCAAATGGAAAAAAAGAAACTACTATAATGAGATAACAAACTGTCCTCTATTACTTGTACAGTTGTACTGCAGGACTTCTGAGCAATTTCTCCAAAGAATATTTTTCAAATAAGGAACTGATTATTTCCAGCATTAAAAACTGCAGCCTCTGAATGGAAAATTGGCCACTTCATGCACCTAACAGTACCCAGCACAGAACAACATGCAATTGGATGGTGTGTCAAGAGGCTGCAGGGACAGATGCATCAAACAGGAGGATTTGGCTGTTCCAAGATGAAAAGGGAAATGGTCAGGAAAAAAATAAATATTATTGCAGGTCTCCTCAGATTGAGCTGCATTTTAGAAAGTGATCTCTTCGCTGCACTTGGATTCACAAACTAATTGTCTCAGAGGCAGAGAGTAAAATATTAATACATAAAATATTTTTAAACCCCCATGATTTCTTCAAATGCTGTGATTAGTGAGACTTTAAGAGAAAATTTTTAAAAAGTGAAACATGCTCAACTGAACAGTCATCTCAGAAAAAGTATATAGATAGCACTTTTTCACAATGGCACAAAGACAAAAGTTATCCTATATAGCAAAAATTCGCCCATAAAATGTAAATGACACAAGGTCACATCTTCCGCAAGGATGGTCATTGTTTCTCAGATGAGCTGCATATTAGAATCAGATTGGAAACATTGAAAATATGACTGTTTTGGTACAATAGAAACAGTTCCAAATTCCCATCATTGGGATTTGTGTATCTGCATTTCAGTAACAACTAAAGATTTTGTTTTTATAGCTTGTCTCAGCAGTCAGTGAACAGGCATTTAGAAACCAACTCTACAGCACATAAGCACTTCCCACATCGGGGACAACAATAAAATATTATTTCACCTGATTTAAATGAATACTAAAGGAGGTATTTGAAACATATCATAAGTATTAGTCATTAACATAATTATCTGTATGTTAAAGTATTGGCAACCTGGCTAATGATTGAAGCATGGCTATTCAACACAGAAATTAAAAATCCATGGCTGACTTCATTGTGAGGGGCAGTGAGTGGAAAAACACCATTATGTCCATTGTTCAAGCAAGATATAAAAATAAGAATTTTAGGCAGAAACAAGAGGACCCTGAGGTTTGAGGATATAGTTATATTTTGATAAAAATTGAATATATAATAGAGTGAGGAGAAAGAGGCACATGTGTTACATGAAAATGATGGTAGTGCCCACATGTGGTCCAGGTGCAAGGAATTTCTTGAAGCATTTAAATGTATTGCCTTATTGTGCCTCATGACATTCCTACAAAATAGATGCAATTATTTCAGCTATTATGCATATGTGAAAACCATCCATGAGTACTAAAGTAAATAAGTTCCTAGAGCAAGCAAGGGTCAGAACAGAACAAAATAAATTTCATACTTTAGGAATCAATGTATACTCATTTATGGTATTTTGGTACTCTAAAGTCAGCAGAGTGCCATATATCAGAAATGGGTTGAGTTTCATTTCAGGGATGATTTGGTTAGAAATTTACAGTTCCAAGGCCATGAAAAATTTCCAAATTAAGGCGTCAGGAGGAAGAAAGCCACTCTGAGGAAAGGCTGCTGTCATCCAAAGTTCCTCAGTCACATGAGACCACACATGGGGATGTCTGTTTATCTTTTTCTACTGACCTTGGTTTTAATGCCTGTCTCCAAAATGTACTATGGGTATTTCTTCCTCTCTACTCCTTCTTTCCCTGCTGTCTCTAGATTGCCCACCACTGGAATATTATATACCAGAAACAAAACAAATGTTACAAAGGGGAATTGATCATTAAGGTGCAAGTTTACCTGTTGTAAGGCTGTGAAAATGCCCAAATTAAAGCAAGCATATAATAGCATCCAATCATAGGCATCCAGGGAAGTTTCTTTGGTTTAAGAAGGTCAATGATCTCCAGAGTTTCTTTCTCAACTGGAAAGTCACACATGGCCACATCTGCTAGTTTTTTTTTCCAGGCTTCTTGTTTCATGAAGTTCTCATGGGTGCATTTTCCTTCTTCATCTCCAAAGGTCTCTGGCTGCATCAGCTCTAAAGGGTTTTCCAACATAGTTCTCTTTTAAAGGGCTCCAATAAGCAAGTCACTTTGAATGGTTGGAGACACATTGCTTTGTGAATAATCCAAAAGCCCCATCCAACAATATTGAATGAGAATTAAAGCACACGGCTTTTCTGAGGTCCATGACAGACTCAGATCAGCACACCTACTTTTAACCTCTCATGAAGGAATAAGACTCATTTTGAATGGGCTGTGTCTCATCTCAACTGAAACATCCTAACTAAAATGTGCAATGCACAATAGACCTAACCCCACAAGAATGAAGTGAAAGAACATAGCCTTTATTGGGGTACAGAACATCTCTAAAACAGCAGCTGTGAATACCCAGGTTTACAGAATTAGCAAAAGGTCTTTAGAAGGAGGATGAATGAGAGAAATGATTTCCATCATTTTGGTTTTGATTTCTTTTGTTTTTAGATGAAAAGGCAGAATTGAGCAAAGAAACTGAGAAAATAATTGAGCAAAGAAAATAACTATGGTCAGAAAATGATGAGCAGGAAGTCCTGGCTAGAAAGAGGGCCCAGGAGGGAAGGTGGGTGAGAGGCAGAACAGAGTCATTGTGGGGATTTTTAACCTGACGTGGTGAGGATTATATCTTTAAAAGCCTTTGATGTGGAAGAAAATGGCAAGTAGGAGATTGAGAAAGAATTAGAATAGGAAAATTTAATACTGATTCATCAGCGTATAAATCTCACTTCACCTCTAACCAGTCAGTGCCACATGGGCTCCGCTTGTTTCAGTCATGTGCATCCATCTGGAAAGAACATACTGACAATGGAACTGATGATGTGAGGAACAAGAAGAATTAAGGAGTCAGATTAATAATCTCTGAAGAAGGGATTGCACCCTGCTACTTAATGTAGCAAAAAGGATTTTGAAAATATCATGAAATACACAGATGCTGAGATGGGAAATTACCCTGGATAATCTGGGTGCCCCTGTGTAAACATGTGAACCCTTAAAAGGAAAGACCATCTCAGAACTGTGGTCACAGAAACATGTGATAACAGAAGCAGGGTGAATAGATGAAGTGTTGTTTACTATGAAGAACAATGAAGGGCAGCAACATCCAGGGAACTGGAAGGTCTCTACAAGCTAGAAATGGCAAGAAACAGCTTTTCCCCTGAGGTTACCAAAAGGGGACTCTGCAACACAGTGATTTTAGCTGAATGAGATCCATTTTGCTCTAATGATTGGCAGAACTGTAAGTGAGACATTTCTATGAATTGTGGGAATTGTTACAGGAACAAAAGAGACTAAAACAGATCTTTACTGCATTTTTCACAGTGACCATCACAAAGAGGAAATAAAGTGACCAGATCCCACATCTCCTAGACCCTGAAAACCTTTTTGAAAAGAAATTAGTAGGTGAACTCTGAACAAGATAAAGGAGGTAGGTAAATCCAGGAAGCAACTACTTCATAAGAGACTCACTGACAAGCAGCACTGAGGAGAATGCTGTATTCAACAGTGAATCACAATGGGAGGAAAGTCATAATACTTCTGACAGAAGTAATCTGCCCATCTTCATCCTGGAGCCCATGGATGCTGAGAAGGATGTCTGTTATTATCAACTGACAGGGAACTGTCAGGGAACCCAGAACCTGGTAGATGCTGGAGATGAGCAGTTGGGGATGAGCAGTTGGGGAACTGTCCATGCTTCTTTGTGTACAGGTTTGAAAATATTATGAACCCCCCAAAAGCCATGTTTTGATCCTGATCCAATCTTGTGGGAGCAGTTGTTCCTGTTAATCCTGATCCAATACCGTAGATTGGAATTTCATTAGATTATCTCCATGGAGATGTGGCATACCCAATTGTGTGTGTAAACTTTTGATTAGATGGTGATGTGACTCCACCCATTTCAGGTAGGTCTTGATTATTTTACTGGAATCCTTTAAAAGAGGAAACATTTTGGAGAACAGAACCCTCAGAGCCAGCAAAGCCCAGAGCTGACACAGAAGCTGACACTTGGAGAACAGAGACACGAATGTTTACAGATGCTTGGATGTCACAGATATCACCATGAGATGTTAAGAAGCCAGCACCTGGAGAAAGTTATGGGAAGCCAAGAGATGACAACCAGCCCTAGAGAAACAAAAATGAGGGTGCCCACTTTTACCATAGGAACAGATACTAAAAGCACTGGAGCCCAGCAGATGCAAGCCATGTGACTGCCAAGTGGACAGAGGTGATCCATCAGCCTTCCTTGAACTAAGGTATCTTTCCTTGGAGGCCTTAGCTTAGACTTTTTTATGGTTTAGAACTATAAAACTGTACCTTATTTAATTCCTCTTTTTAAAAGCCATTCCAGTACTTGTATATCACATTCTGGGGACTTGCAAACTAACACATGCTGGAACTAGGCTAAGAAGTTCTTGTGGTTGAGACTGAATAACATACTAGGGCTGGACATGGCACTGATGTTTAAACTCAGACATGACCACAGAGCCAGGGAGTCTGGAGACCCAGACTTCACAAGTTCCCCTGGGTCACCTGCAATCAGAATGAACCATTAACGCAGATGCATGGATTGTACCAACAAATTAAAACACAGCTTGTCCACTCTATGTTACCTTGTGGTTATACTTATCTCAGAGGCCTATTACATTCAATATCAGGTGTAATGGTTCAGAAAATTATAGCTATTTCACTGTGCATCCAAGTAGTTTTTCTAATCTACACAGATTCAAATCTTGTTTGATCAAGCTCATTTTACTCCTTCATAAAGAGTCCCAGAGCAGCAGAATCAGAAAGACGCAGAATGTGACATGATCAATACCTTTGCCCTGTCTATTACAGCTCTTTTCACATCACAAACACACAGAGCCTGAATGGAAACCTATGAGCACCTGGGCAGTTCCAGAGGGGTCTGTGCAAAGCAGGTAATGATCATTAAAGGAAATTGCATAGTAGATTGTGGAAGGGTATAATGTTTAATGCCAAAAATATCATCACAGAAAATGTGAATCATTGACCATGAAATGTGTAGTAATCAATTTCAAAAATGGAATTTGCAACAATCAATTTTAAAGTAAATATATATTCAAAATGGATAACATTGTCTTGATGAACAGAATGCAATCAACAATACAGAACAATCTAAATAAGAACCTCATATTGAATGTGTAAATGTCCCTAATAACATTCATAATCTGAAAAGATATTAGATGACTGGTAACTGGAGATATTTTAGTACCAAAGGAGCATTGTCCTGAAACCATCTAAGAATGCTGCAAATATGTGCCTGGGCTCCAGATCCATGCAAAGGTCATGGCAGTGATAGCCCAGAGCCCATCCAGGTGGGAAATTCTGAAGGCACATGGATATGCCTTCAGAATCATAAGTGAATTGACAACACCATTTCTCCTTACACTTCAGATTTTGAAACTATCACAGAGTTTATTTAAAGGCATGAATAACAAATATGTTACTATGTATAGAGAGAAAGCAAATTTTAATGATAACCTTATACTCTTAAACATAACCAAATTATAGTTTCTAGATCTTGTGTAAGGAAAATCAAAATGGAGAACTCAGTGGAGGCAATTGAGAGACATACAAAATTTACAGAACTAGAAGCCACAGTGGAAGAAACTTTCCCAAAATATAATGCAAGAAAGAAAAATTTGGAAAAAAAACTCACAGACATAGAGGATGCTGGGTGAGACCATTGCAAATTTAATATAAATAAATTGGCCTTTGTTCTGAAAAAATATAGAGAATGCAAAGGAGGAGCAGTTCCCAGATCTATTGTCCTTAGACCACCCAGAGCAAGTCCTCCTGTCCCTGCCTTTGGCTGTGTCTGACACATCACCCTGATGCCCGCAGATGGCAATGGGACTGGGGACTATGTTAACTGTCCTGTCTGAGCTGTGTCTCCCAGAATTTCTCCAAGGGTTTCACTCCATCCCTGGGTGAGGAGAGTTTTTCTTGGCCAGAGCCCTTATGGAGGGGGATATTCCTGTGGGGGTAAAATGGCACCCCTTGGACAAAGGCCCACTAAGATCTGAGACCCTTATGTTGCTGCTGTCTGCACTGCGGTCACTCACCTCCCCTACCCTGTGGGTTTAAAGTGGCCAATCCTTGATGCTCAGTGACCAAGGATCTCATGGGAAAATGCTAGTGACCCGGGCACCTCATGTCGGCTTCACCTTAGACCCTTAAAGGAGTTTCCACCCTACTGAAGAAAGGTGAGACACCCAGGCTGTGGGGCTGGGCTTGGTTGAGCACTGCATCCTGTCAGAATGGTAGAGGATTGGTCTCAAGGGCATGGGGTCTGGCAGCCTTGCATGGTGGTACTGTCACTCAGAGGGTGACACCTGTTGGCCCTACCCCTTCTGAGCTTCAGCAGGACACCCTGGAGAGGCAGACAGCAGAATTGGAGACAGGACAGAGGGAATAGAAATGGTTTTCTTAATGACCTACAAGGTTAAACAAAACCTGGATAGGAGAAAATAAATTCTCTATCCAGAAACATTACCATATTAAAAATTCAAACACTTCTCAAAGGTTTTGTTCAGAAAGAATGAGAAACAGCAGCTGGCTGGCAATCTGCATTCGGGCCTAATCCTAATGGAAAACTATCCCTCAAGAATAAAGCCTATCTCAGGAAATTTCTTGATTACCAATGAAAGCATCATTACTATCAGAAACTCCCCAGGGAAATTCTAAACGATCTTTAGGCTGATTGAAAATATCCATTGGGGCATGTTGGGAAGCAAAGATAAGTGGAAAGTAATAAATTTGGATAATTATAATACATATTAATTACATAAACAGTAGCACTGATATATAGTGAAAGATAAAGGAAAAATAATGTACTTAAAATAACTGACACAATTTGGGAAATAAATATAAATTCAGGGATCTAAGGATATTGCTTTAGCCACTAGGTCACTGAAGATTTTTTTCATTTGTTAAATGCTGCCAGAATGCAACATTACCAGAAATGGAATAGCTCTTAAAAAGGTAATTCATTAAGTTGTAAATTTACATTCTAAAACTGTAAAAATATCCAAACAAAGGCATCCAGAGAAAGATATCTTGACTCAAGAAAGGCTGATGGGTCCAGCACTCCTCTGATAGGTGTGGCTGGAATTTGCTGATCCTTTAGCTTCTCATTTCAAACAGCCTCCCTGGAGGCATTTTCTTTCTGCATCTCAAAACATCAGTGTCCTCTCTTGTCTCTGACAACTCTGTCACCTGTGTCAGCTCTGAGGTTTTTTCCAAAATGGTTCTCTCTTAAATCACTCCAGTAAGCCCCACCTTGAATGGGTGGAGACATATCTCCATGGAAACCACCTGTTCAAAATGTCTCAGCCACAACTGAGTGGGTCTTGTCTCCATGGAAACAACTTACTCAAAATATCCCACCAAGCAATATTGAACCAGGATTAAAGAATAACTTTTCTTGGGTACATGATAGCTTCAAACCAGCACAAAGAGTTTAATTAATTTTGGACATTAATATTGTTATGTGTATTATAATTTATTGACTAACCACTAAAAGAATTAAAAGCACAGTACATGTAATGCACAAAAAAGAAGGAATAATAACAATTATCCAGTCAATGTACTTAAATTTTATTTTAAGTATATTACTTTTCCTTTATCTTTCACTATATATCATTGCTACTGCTTATGTAATTAATATGTATTATAATTACCCAAATTTATCACTTTCCACTTATCTTTGTTTCCCAACATGTCCCATCAAATACCCATCAAATAATCAAACCTCAAAAGATAGAAAGCAAAAAGTGAACATTAATGAGAAAAAGCATAAATACACA
>PVIY010025377.1:0-36812 GCA_004026745.1 Myrmecophaga tridactyla
TTTTTTTTTTTAGATACGTCTTTCTGGGTTTTATAAAATCATTTTCTATGATTCCATCTCTTTAATGTTTTGTTTTGTGCTTTAAGATTTTCTTGCCTTTGATTTTCTAGATCACTTATTTGAGTCTCAGAAGTGACCTTCCAATCATTTATTTCATCTACTGCATTTTTAATTAAAAAATCATATTTTTAAGCTCCAGGCAGTGATTTTCTTTGTTGTAGAAGATCTCCACGGGTGTCTGCATATTGTGTATGTGTGTATTTAGACATTTATCTCCCTCCTCCAGCAGCTGCATTTTACTTGGTATGAATTTTTATTGCTTAATGTATTTCATCCCTCATTGGCATTTGAGTCCTCACACTACTATACATTTTTGTGAGCTCACTGGGTAGGATCTGTTCCAATTGCCTAAATATCTGTGATGTGAGACACCTAGAGGAGGTGACATGGGGAGCAGGGAGAATGCAAGCAAGTATCTAGTGCTCTCTGGTAGAACATAGAAAATGCCTTTCTGCTTGTTCATCTGCCTCATCCTTAGGAAGGAAGATCAAAAGTAGATAATATCCAGTCCATCAGTTTAACTCTTTCCTGAGCATCAAGATGTCAAGAAAAAACTCACACACTTACACGGGATTGACACTGAAGTTCCCCTCAGGGGTCTGAAGGTCTGCCAAGTTCACCTTGCCTATTCCCCACTCCTGCTCTCTACTGTCTTGATTGGCTCATCGCATCTCTGTGTATGTCAGGCACATGGAAAAGGGAGTCAAGGTGACAAACTGAGCTAGAGGCCTATTTGCCCCATTTGTTCCAGTGGCTGCCTGCCTTAAGAGGCAAACAGTTTGAAGTTGGAATTGAAATAAGTGTCTCAAAGAGAGATAGAAATCAAGACATGAATGACAAGGGAGAGATGTTGCTCCTAAAGCTGGGAAGTGCTCTGGGTAGAGTTAGTGTGGAGGAAAAAAAACATTGATTTGGTGTTGTAATGATAGATAAGTATTTCATCTTAGATCCATGTAATACCATTCCTCTTCTATATTTTTGAAACAGAATTGCTAGCTGTGCGATGTAGGAAATAATAATTACATCACTTATAGTAATGGGTACTACTATATATTTTCTCCATTTTACAGCTGAGATTCAGAATCTTTAAATAACTCCAGTGTCCCACAGCTGATAATTTCCATGCCTCTTTGTTCTGATGCACTAGCCTATGGCACATACATGTGAAGGAGCCTAACAAAATTGAACATAATAGGTACTCAGTAAATAGTAATTCTTTTTCTCACACACTCTTGTTGTGCAAAGTCTACATTTAATTTTTCTTTTTGGGGTTTGGCTTATGTAATGTGATTGATGCATGTGAACATTATTTTTAACAGAAGGAAATAAAGCAATTCAAGTTTGTGTTGACTATAGAAAAGCAATTCAGATTTTTGAGATGATAAATGATTGTTATTTATAGATGTTTATATGTAGGAATTATCGTTTATCATATTATTTTAGTAAGGATACTTAAATAAGTGTAATTTTATATATATTCCCCATCCACCCTCAGCCCTCTTGGCCACTGGCACCTTTAGCATCCAACAATGAGGCTCATTAAATAAATTTTGCTTCAGATCTCAGTAGCATAGAATTTTGCACTTATTTTTAGTAATAAAAATGTCTTATACACTGCCACATATTTGAAGTTTTCTCCCCCTTATTTTTGCCCTTTTCTAGAAAACACAGAAACTTAAACTATCTAAGCTGCATTTCTCTCCTTTCACACAGATTTTGATATATCTTGCTTTTGGTGTACTGCTGAGCTCCACACAATTATATAAGAATCATTTAAATCCATTTAGAAAGGAAGTAAAAAAAGCTTAGATAAGTAGTTGGTTTTATAAAAGTCAAAGAAAAGGCCCACTGGGGGGAAGAAAAGGGGGCAGTGTAGTATTTTTCCTTCTGTGATGATGTAACTGTGAGACAATTGTAAAATTAAGAATTCTCCCTGGAATCATTTAAATTTTGATTTCATTTTTAGGTTTTATTACAGAAGAGATATTTGGGGTCCCTGAGGGTAAGAGTTACGGCACAGAGATCGAGAAAATGTCCTTCACCCACTCATTAATTTAATAATTCAAGGTTATTTTGAGTATCTGCCACTTCTAACCTTTGTTTGGGTGATGAGGATAGAGGAAAAGATAGAATACAACTCCCAAATCACAAAAAAGTGAATTAACCAGACTTATGGTCAAAACATGTTTTCTTGTGTTTTTTTTTTAAACTCTTCTCTCAAATCCACTCTTTGGTTTCAATAAAAAAATTGGAAATTGTACATTCTTTTCCTTGAAAAAAATTCAAAAGAAAATTTTGCATACTTCTTTTATTAATAATAGTCAAAATAGAAATAGTACTTATATTACCAGAAGCATGAATAAGTAATGTGCAATGCACATGGACTTTAGAATCCCTGTCAGTTGTGGAACTTTTATAACAGTGAGGTAAAAGATGTTTTTAAAAGATATTAACAAGACAGGCCATGGCGGCTCAGCAGGCAGTTCTCACCTGCCATGCTGGAGACCCAGGTGCAATTCCCGGTGCCTGCCCGCACACACACACACACACACACACACACACACACACACACACACACACACACGATATTAACAGTGGCAGATAAACCCAACTGCACAAAAAAAAAGAGCTGATATTTCTCAAATTATTGTAGTTTCTTTATTATTTTTATATACTACACAGTATTTTCAGTCTTTTGAACATTTTCTATAGTGGCAGTTAACTGTAGTCATTTAATTTTATGAGAAAAAATTACTATAGCTTACAAAATATACACTCTAGCCCGCAGAATTTTTAAAATCCCTAAAATTCACACTAATAACTGAGTAAAAACTTCTGAACTTTAGGAAATTCAAAATAATCCTCCTAAATATAAAATACACATATTTTAATTAGCATTTAAATAATAGGTTTTAGTAGTATATAAACAATATATACTGTATTATATGTAAGTTTAATATATTAGTAATAAATGAGCAGTTTATAATAGTAATAGATAAACAATATAAACTCATAGAAAGGAAAGCCTGTGAAGCAAGGGCGCTCTGGCAGGCTTATTGACTCACTGGGCTGCCTCCGGCTCTGCACACCATGTGCATCAGAGCCGCTCATGGCTTGATTGCGCCTGGCTCGGTCACCACCGTCTCAGGGCTGGCTGTATCTTTAGGCCACGTTCTTCAACAGTAAATGTATTTCCTCAATTCTGTGGTGTTCCTGGCCATGCACTTATGGAGTTTCTGAAGGACAGTTGGAAAGGACTGCCAGGAACAGCACAACCTGTAACGATAGAAACTCATTACTTGCTCCACCAAGAAATGCCCATAAGAGTGGTTAATCCAGGCACAGAAGTATTGGATTGCAATCTGCAAATCATTTTGCAAAAGTTCTGACATGAGCTGGGTATAAACCGCAGTGCACTTCTTTACATTGCCTCAATATTACTGGATTGAAGAACCGCTGCTTCTCGTTAGGATGTTCATTTCATTTCCCATTAATGCCAACTTCATACTGAAAGCATTGAGAATTTCAAGTGGAGCAAACTGAAGTGGAATATTCAGTTTCTTCACATCATTTCTGTATTCAATTTTTGAAATTATTTCATAACCTTATTGAATGTTTTTTAACCACATTAACAAGACTCAAATTAACCACCCAGCTCCTTTTGCAAGTCACGTATAAGAACATGAGATTTCTTATTGCAAGCAATCTAACCAATGCAATCTTAAGCAAATTTATAGAGGAACTTAAGAAGTATGGATTTACCACAATAATAAGAGTATATGAAGCAACTTACCGTACTGCTTTTGTGGAGAAAGAAGGCATCCATGTTTTTGATAGGCCTTTTGATGATGATGCATTGCCATTCAACCAGATTATTGATGATTGGTTAAGTCTTGTAAAAATTAGTCTCGTGAAGAACCTGCTGGCTGCATTGCTGTTCATTGTGATGCAGGTCTTGGGAAAGCTCCAGTTCTTGTTGTCCTCTCATTGATTGAAGGTGGAATAAAATACGAAGATGCAGTACAGTTCATAAGATAAAAGCAGCATGAGCTTTTAACAAGCAACTTTTGTATTTGAAGAAGAATCTTCCTAAAATGTGGTTGCCTTCAAAGTCTCCAGTGGACACAGAAATATTTGTTGCATTCAATAAAACTGTGTGCCTGGTGTCATTAACTTGAAAGTGGAACTTCAAAGAGGGAGGACCTTATTTGTCACACATATTAGTGAACAGGTTGGTGAATAAGCCTAATGAAGCTTCCATTGGAGTATTAAAAAGCAGTTTTACCTTGCTACAAGTTTGACAGAATTGCAACCTCTGTGTTTGGGATACAATCAGTTTATTTGGACACTTAGCAAAAGATTCTTGCTGGTCAGCATTTAAAATGGGCTTGCATTTTAACACTTGATCTTTTCTGAAATAATGCAGTATTATGTCTTCTTTAAAACTATTCCCATGCCAGAATCTTAGCAATATATAAGAAACTCAGAGAGATTAAGTGCCAAAACACCCAGCACAATACTTGTATATTTTTAATGTCAGGCAGAACTTAAAATCACAGGAATAATGAACACTCTAGACCTTTTGTGGTTTATTCCGTAATCATTTCAAGTATTGAAAGTTGGACCTAATGGCTATTTGCCTGTTCATTCTTTGTGTCCATCACCCACATTCATACCAGCACACTTTAGGTTTGCACAGTTTTGAATTCTGTTGGTTTTAACCAAGTCTTATGGAGAGTATTTAATATCTATCTATAAATCTCATTTTGTTTCATTGGACAATTTTCATTTTGAAAATCTACCTTGTACAGAAGCACATCTTTAATGTCTCCAGACAAAAAAAAAAGGCTTATAGTTAGTTTAATGCTTGCCCTTTGGAAAGCAAATTTGTAGCAAGGTAAAACTGCTTTCCAGTACTCCTGTGGAAGCTTAACTGGGAGAACCTGAACAAATGAATGGGGGGTGGCTATTAAATATTTTTAGTAAAATGTTGCTTTTATCATGTGCAGAAACTGTAGAATATGCTCTTTAATTTAGCAAATATTTTCTAAAAGGTAGAGATGCTTTGTTATGATAGCTACTATAATTCTTTCTGAAATTCCTTTAATTTTTTTCTGTATCTACGGGAAGTTGTTAACCAACTATTACTTTGGTTTGAAGTTCCCTTCTTTTCCCAACCTCTCTTGCAAAAAAAAGTAGTTTTCTGTTAATGATTTTAGCAGATATCTAATATTTTAAATGTCTTTTGAGCTGTGTAACAACATTTGGGGGCTTCATAATTTGTTTTGTGATATAATCAATAAAATGGTGATGTGTATTAATGTTAGTTCAACCATATATTTTCACCATCTGGGAAGTGTCATTGTGGTTCTGTAGGAGAAATAATTTGTCTATGTCCACCAGCTTGTAAAAAACTAGTGTGAGAGGTGAAACATCTAAATAAATAATGAAATGCAAAAAAAAAAAATTGTATGCTATTTATTAGCTTAAACTGTACTCTATCATCACCTTATTATAGTTCATATCAAAACAAGAAACTTAGAAATAAAACTTGTTGAAAAATAGTTTTCATAAAATACACACACATATAGTAACAAAAATGTTTGCACATTCACCTAACTAAAATAATTTCAGAGGTTAAGGATCTTAATTCCTCCCTACTTTTATATACGAGGTAACAAAACCTCCTTCCCCCACACCTGCTGCCAGAGCATACAAATATTTGTCAAAATTTTGTGAAGGTAGACCAAACTTCCAAGTAGATTTTATCATTAAAGCATTGCTTTAGCTATCCTAGTTTCACTTTTCCAGCACCCATATGACCAAAGGTACATGTAGAAATGTATGACAAAGCAATATGATAATTAGAGAAATACTTTCACAAATATAACATTAAATCGCATAAGTCAGAGACTGTAGTAAAAACAGAAGAATTTCTGCGAATTTTGCAAATGAAGTTTAAATTGATGAATTAGAAAAATCTGAAATCAAATTTAATAGGCACTATGGGTTTTTTGTTTGTTTGTTTGTTTTAATTTACATGGGCAGGCTCTGGGAATCGAACCCGCATCTCCGCATGGAAGCCGAGAACTCTGCCACTGAGCCACCATGCCCCGCCAGGCACTATCCTTTTTTAATTAAAAGTAAACATACTGATTTTTGCTTAAGAGTCTGGCCACAGGGTGCAAGAATGGTTCAGTGGTAGAATGCTCGCCTTCCATGCGGGAGACCTGGGTTGGATTCCTGGAACATGTGCCACCACCCTTCTACCCCTCCCAAAAAAAGAGCCTGGCCATGAGCACCTATTATAAAGCAGTTAAAGCTATGATCAAAAAAAGTAAGGCCTTGAATTATAATGACATATAGTATCTTTATTAAAATATGGTATATAAATAAGGTAACTGAAAATATATTATGATTTGGAATTTAGATACCATTCTGTTAAGAAACAGATAATGAGTATGTTTATAGTATGGAATTTTTTTTTAACCTGCCTAATAAGTGATTTTGTAATGATAAAACTTTGACAGTATGGAGCCTAGAGAATAATGTAAATTAAAATTATTTAATGAGATTTAAATGATGTTCAACTAATGAGTATGAAGACCCCTACATTAGCCCTACTCAGAAATAAAAGAAAATAAAAGAATGTGAGCTCCAAGTAGCTCATATTTTAGCTGAGAGTCATGAATACAGATAAGTGAACACAGAGCACCTTGAACATAAGAGAACATTAATAAATATTTGCTGATTAAATTTGGCTTCATTAAACCTTAACAACATAGTGCTATTTAGCTTTTGAGACCAGCAGGCCTGTTTTCTGTCATGGCTCTTCTAGCTACTTGGCTTCTGGTTAGGCAGATTAACAACCTCTCTGAGTCTGGGTTTCCTCTATTCTTTTGCAATAAACTACTACAATATTTTAGGAGTAATAATGTTCATCTCATAAGATTGATTTAAGCATTAAATGAGACAATGCATGAAAGATTGTGCCTACTATAGGAAGCTCAGTAATTAGACCCTCACACTCCGGTAGTGATTATTAATATTATTTTATAGAGACCAAGGAAACATACTGCATAAGACTAGGTTCCTAGATTCATAACAAAGGAGTGACCATTTAAAGAACATATCATAGGAGAAATTTATTTCCAGAATATCATAAGAGTCTATAGGGTATTGATCCTGTCAGATGAGGGAAAATCTAGGTTGGAAAAATGGATTTATGTAATTTTGTTTTCTCAGTTGAACCGTTGGAAATGTCCTTTTTCAGTTACCAATCACATAACCAATAAGCCTTCATGAGTAATATTTAAGATCAGCACCCTCTTTATGCTACTGTGGTCCAAATGTTGGCCTAGAAGTCATTTCTTTACAACTAACTGAATGCCCAAAATTTCTCCAAAGTTTTGCCCCCAAATTGAGACTAATTAGTCAATTCTTCCTACAAAAAATGCACAAAGGAAGCCTGCACGCACTCTACATACAATGCCCGGGATTTCATATTATTGAATTTTCCTTGTTGTTGAAAATGTTTTGAGCTCTTTTTTTCATTATGACTTTGGTGTGATTCTATCATCTACTTTAAATGAATGTTATTCAATTTTAGACTATCTCCCTGATAAGCCTGAATTTCCTGGCTGAGGGGAAAATATCTTACTGATCTTTATGCCCTGAAGGCATAGAGTAGGTAAATCAATAATTGAAATAAACCTCTTGTGACTATTAAAGATGGCCCCTAATATTTATTAATGAGGGATCTTGGGTCAGCCCAGAACTAACCCATCTCAAGTCCAAAGTTATCTTGATAACCAAAGCTGGATTTAACTAAAATGGACCCACCTGACATATGCAAGAGCTTAGACTTTAACCTATAAGTGATTTATACTTCATCATAATATTAAACATCACGCCCATCATCATATTAAGGCTGCCATTTTTTTACATATGTTCTGTGACTAATCAGGGAATTAGTCTGTGCATGCTCAATAATCAGATCACCTCTAATCATGTCATCTAGAACTGCTATGCTCATTATCCTAAAACCTGCCCATCTTTTGATACTGTAAAATGATCAGAATTACTGCTGTTTGGGGAAACAGATTTTTGGGCCAATAGGCCATCTAGATTTCTTGCTTCATGCATAGCAATAAACTTTTTCTCTCTGAACTGCCAGTATTATAGGAATTGGTCATTGGGTGCATCAGGCAAAAGAATCTACCACATTTTCATAGTGTTTTGTTTTTTTTTCAACAATTAGATTTGGCCATGGCACTGAAGCTTTCCCAATAGACTTGAAGGGACATGATGGATGCCATTTCATATTTTGACTATAAAACATTGGACATTCCTCCTCCATGTTCTAATTCCCCCTCCCACATGCAGGAAAATGGGCATGCCTGCACATATACATATGAGGTCAACACCTTAGGTATAGGTGAAGTGATCAGAAAAAGGCTGGTTCCCAGAATGATCATGTGAAACAGAGTCACTGATCAACTAGGACTGTCATCTTAGGATTGCTTGCTTTGAAGTTAATAAACAATTTTTTTCAATAAGCCACTAAATTTTTGAACTTCAATTAAGTTAATTTGCTTCACTTTTGCTAATATAAGTGGTTTGAATGTGCTTGGAAGAAAACAAATACCAATTAGAGTTGTCTTCAGGAAGGCTTTGTACAGGCACTGACAAAAGTAATATAATGAAATGTTAATACAGGGAGGTAAGAGTTCAAATTTATGTGAATATGAACTTAAGTTTTTGAGGCCAAGTAGATGTTCCTTTGGACAATAAGGTAAAGTAAGATGGCAGCACTATTTACACAGTGTACACTAATTGTACACTAACTTACAATTAGTGTAGATTGCTACCAAGGAAGAATTGGTTGAGAACTCAGATGGAGCCCAAACAAAACCAATATATAAAACTGTTCTAGTTTGCTAGTTGCCGGAATGCAATATACCAGAAACAGAATGGCTTTTAAAATGAGGAATTTAATGAGTTGCTAGTTTACAGATCTAAGGCTGAGAACATATCCCAATTAAAGCAAGTCTACAGAAATGTCCAACCTAAGGCATCCAGGGAAAGATATCTTGGGTCTAGAAGGCCGATGAAGTTCAGGGTCTCTTTCTCAAGTGAGAAGACACATGGCGAACACAGTCAGAGTTTCTCTCTCATCTGGAAAGGCACATGGTGGACACAGTCAGGATTCCTCTCTCATCTGAAAGGGCACATGGCGAACATGGCATCATCTGCTAGCTTCTTCTCCTGGCTTCCTATTTCATGAAGCTCCCCTGGAGGCATTTTCCTTCATCTCCAAAGGTCACTGGCTGGTGGACTCTGCTTCTCGTGGCTATGTCATTCTTCTCTGCTCTCTCTGAATCTCTTTCTCCAAAATGTTTCCTCTTTCATAGGACTCCAGTAAACTAGTCAAGACCTACCCAAATGGGTGGAGACATGTCGTCATCTAATCCAGTTTAACAACTACTCTTGATTAAATCACATCTCCAGGGAGATTATCTAATTACAGCTTCAAACATACAGTATTGAATAGGGATGTATTCTGCCATTATGAAATGGGATTTTGATTAAAACATGGCTTTTCTAGGGTCCATACATCCTTTCAAACCAGCACAAGAACAAACTTAACTCTTAGATGGTGACTGCAGCAGTGTAGACCTGTTGCTTCCCCAATTGACTCTACTCAGGTTATTGTGGTTTATAAATTATGTAATTGCAATCTAATATTGCCTCACCTCTACAATAATCAGTCAATGCATTTGCATAGTGAACCATAGACTTAAAAAATGCAGAGAATTATTGTCAGAAATAGTTTTATCCATCACAATACATGTATACACACACACAAGTTAAAAATTTGCAGAGGTTTATTTCCCTGGATTGAAGTGACCTAAGTCATAGAGAGGTTATATAGCTTAGATTTCTCTTTCCATTCTTATTATTTATTTGGTGAATTTGGTCCATGAAAAGGATTAGCTTAAGGTCGAAAGGAATATTTGTTTAGCTTCAAAAACTTAAATGCATATTAATTCTAATACTCAAACTGTGAATTCAACTGAATTTCCACACATAAAGACAGGCATTATTATTGTCATCTGGTCCAACTAGTTCCCACCATTGCATGTATCTTCATTCTCCCATCCCAGGTCCAATCTCTTTGGATGCTGCACATGTTTAGGAAAAGCTCTCATATAGTCAAATTTCTCCTTTCCCAGCCCTAAGATATATTTTAAAGTTTCCCTTATATAACAAGTCTCTCTATTTCAACAACTATGTCTTACTTCTTTAAAATGTTTTTTGAGAAATCAACTTTCCCTTTCTTTAGGTCTATTACAAAAAGGTATGAACCATATTTTGGACATGAGCTAGGTAATATTTTAATTTTCAAAAAAGATATGTATTACTATGGAAAACATGTTCATTTACATGAACCAACAGTACATAATGATATTCCTAATTTGAAGAAAATATTGAATTTGAAAAGAAAATACATGGAACACAATTTTTGTGTATTCCTCATCACAGATTTTCATTATATTAACACAAAGAGCCACCTAATTTTTAATATTCAAAATGTGGGCAAGAAACAAAGTTTTCTTTTTCATTTCTATATTTTAAAATGAAAGGCAAATCATAACAGTAATTTATGCTTTTAAAAGATGGGTTTCCATTAAAAAGATCAGAAATCCCAGTGAGGAATATTAAAATAATAGGCATTTATTTGCAAAAAATTGAATTTATAAGAGCACTAGTTAATTCTGTTTTCTAATGATAATAGTTCATTTTCTTATATTTTCTAAACTTTTTTCCCATATCACATGCAAATGGTTCTGTACTTACAGTAAATACTCAGAAAATAATAATTGATGTAAATGACAGTAATAGTTTTTTCTTTAAATTGTGTAGTCAATTATGGATGTTATAATAAAAAGCTGTTCAAATGGGAGCATTTCTTTTTATTACCTGTATTAAGTCAAATGTTGCCATAAAATTATGTTTATTTGTAACTGTATTCTAAATATGCTTACATATTTTGACATCCTGATTAAGAACATAATTCAGTGGAAAAGTATGGTAGATTGAAAAATGACACCCCCCCAATGTATTCCCCAAAATGTGAATGTTACCTTATATGGAAAAATGGGACTTTGTGGATATAATTAAGTAAAGGATCTTGGAGTGGGGTGTGTGATTATCCTCGATTATCTGGAAGTGCCCCAAATACAATCACATGCATTCTTGTCAGAGGGAGACAGAGGATGATTTGACATACAGAGGTTGAGTAGAGACAGAGTGGAATGATGCAACCACAAGCCAAGGAATGTCAAGGAACCTGGAAGAACCTGGAAGAGACAATGAACAAATTCTCTCCTACAGCCTCCAGTGCAGCCCTGCTGATACCCTGATACAGGCCCAGTGAAATATTTTCAAACTTCTGCCTTCCAGAACTGTGAGAAAATAAATGCATGTTTTTTTAAGCCTCCAAGTTTGTGGTAATTTGTTACCGCAGGCATATTAAATCAAAACAAAAAGATTAGCATTTAAATAAGTTGTTAGGATTTAACTAGTGTTATTTGTTCTTTTAATTATAAAGGCAAAATTGCCTGAGTAATATTCTATGAAACTCATATATTGCATGCCTTACTTTAAAGTGAGAGACAAACTTGGATAAAGTTCCCAAAACACTTCATATGCACTAATATATCAGGTAATTTAAAATATCCTTAACTAGAGATTTTTTTAAGATTTATCAATTTTACTTTTTTTTTTTTTTAATTTGCATATGGGCAGGAGGCACCAGGGATCGAACTCCAGACCTCCAGCACGGCAGGTCAGAGCTTGCCTGCTGAGCCATGGCAGCCACCCAAGATTTATCAATTTTAACAGAGAAATTTGAGGGTATATGAAGAAAGCATTTTCAAATATTTTATAGAGATATTAAGTAAATTATCAAATACTTATGAAACCCATCAAACTTTCTGTAAACCAAATAGTATGATCTTAGAGATAGAGGAAACATTAAAATCAGTAGGTTCAATTACCTGATTTTAGAGCAAGGTATTCTTTTAGGTCAGGTTGTCCAGAAGTAGAGTCTAAAATGGGAATTTGTATGTGAAAGATTTAATATGGAAAATCTTCCAAAGGAGATATAAAGGAAGCTGGGAATGCAGACTAGGAAGTGAGGAAGTGATGCAAGGATAAAATCGCAAGAAGATGTCCTGGAGAGGGAAGGTTTCAGCCCACAGAGAGCATAATTTGCATGTTGGAATTGCCCCAGTCCAAGAAAAAATGCTGAAGCTTTCATACTCTCAAACTAATTATTATTCTTTGAAGATGTACCTGTTTTTATATGGGTGGGTGGAAGCTCTCTACTTGTATAGACAACATAGATCCAGAAATACTAGTTCATTCCTCCAAAGAAGAGACTATGGCCCCTAGAAGGGAAAGTACATTAAAGATGGAATGCTGGGCATACCAAAATGATAGGAAATAATCAGAAAGGATCTTGGCAGTTATACACAGGACTAGAAGAATTGAGTAAATGGTGAGAGTCAGACTATATTCAATGGAAACATTAGGAATGAAAAATCTTGCTACATTCATGACATGGAGTGCTCTTATTTTTTATGTGTATGCTTTTTTATTTCAAGAGTACTCAATCTGACTCAATAAAATGAATTGCTTTTGCAAAGTACTTATATAAGTGTAAATTCCTGAATTTTTTGTTCTAGAAATACATAATCAGAGATACATGCAATAATTTAAATACTAGAATGTTAACAGAAGCATTCTTTTATAAGTGTGGAAAACTGGAAACAAAATAAATGATCCATAATAGGAGAATGGTACATTTATTGCAAAAGTATGTCAAAAGAGTAGATGATATAATTTTGTAAAAATGTAGATTATAGATCTTCCTTAGATAATTTACCTTGTGAACCTGGGGAGGTCCTTCACTATCAGAACAAAAGGAAAGAGCCTACTTAAGTGTGCAGCCCAGGAGTTTCTCTCTCGTATACTAATCCATACTCATCCTCTAGCAATTCATCAAAATGACCACTTACATATTCCTAACAGTTTATATACCAATGGCTTCTACTGCAGGGAAGCAGATAACTGTTGTGACTCTAAGAATGCACCTGCTATGTGTCTCTCCAGACTTTGAGGTGGGATAGTGTTGCCTTGCAACCTAAGTTCTCTGATAAATCCAAACAAACAAACAAAAAAACGATTTTCAGGTTTTCCAGCTGTTTCTTGTTGAGATTATCACTTGCATGCCCTTTATATGTCAGCATGAAACTATAAGCCCCAGTAATATATTTTTCATTAAATTGTTTTGTTAGTTTCCTAATGCATATTAATTTTTTATCATAAACAATGCTACAAAAATAAATGAGGAAATTATTATGTATTCAATAAAAATGGTATTAATTTTGATTATAAACAAAATTCCAGCACATAATGACCTGTTCTAAAATTAATTTCAGAAGTTAGAGTATCTTGTTAATTACCATAATTGTTCCATACCTTATAATATTCCTCATATTAGAAATAATGAAATATGAATTATCCAAAGTTTTGCTGAGCCCAAAAGAGGTGATAATTATAGGATACTGAAATTTCCATGTGCATTTTCCTATTAGGATGCAAAAGCAGGGAACCTGAGGCATTTACAGACTCAGAATAAATCAATCCAATAGAATAAAAATGGTATTTAATAAACTTCGAATAGTTGAAGTGACTTGCCTGTTAATACAAGCTATTTTGAATAAGGTACCTGGTTAACCAAAGTTATTAGATACTGAAAGAAAGATTGATTGGATTCCTTTTTCTAGTCAGCAAATTCACTTTCTTAGTACTACTTTGGCATTTAAATTAATGGTGCCCATTAGTGAGTTGTATTGTAATAGAGTATTTTAGCCAACTATTTATGTATTGAAGGATTTGTAAATAAAATATTATACTCCATGTGAAATCTCCTCTCTGGTTCTGCCTATTTTAAGCAATGAAATTATTAACATAAAATAAAATATATAAAAATTCGTCTATTAGTCACTATGCAGGGTTTGGAGAGAGAAAATAATTATAAAGCCAGTATCTTAGGAGAGCTTTTATAATCTGCTGTACACAATGAGACACATACACAAATGATGCTAATTTAAAGTAACATTGGCTAAGTACTACTACTTAATACCCACAAGCTCTTCCAAATTGAAGGAATGCTGTGGCTGTATCCTGAAGTTGGAGCAGTTTCTAGTGATGATAGTTCTTATTAAAGCATAACTGAATCATAGGTACGATCAAGGGAAGATCCACCTAGAAAAAGACCTAAGGTTAAATGGATAAAAAAAAAATCTGAAACGGAAGGAAGTTATCAGATGTATCATGGTTAATTTTATGTGTGAACTTTGTTAAGTTTTGGTGTCCAGTCGTTTGTTCCAACACTGGCCTCCATGTTGCTGTAAAGGTTTTGTGGATGTAATTAGCATCTACAATCAGCTGACTTTAATTAAAGGAGATTACCCTCATTGATGTGGGTAGGCCTCATCCAAATCAGGTGACGGTCTGAAGAGGAAAAAACTAGAATTTTCCTGGAGAAGAAATTCTACCTCAAGACTACCACATCAACTGTCGCATGAGTTTTTAGCCTGCTGGCATCCCGTACGCATTTCTGGCTCAAGAGTGCAATGTCAACATCTGCCAGTTTCTCCTACAGATTTTAGACTTGCCAGTCCCCACAGTCATATGAACCAATTCTTTATAAT
Organism: Myrmecophaga tridactyla; assembly: GCA_004026745.1. Classification (NCBI taxonomy): domain Eukaryota; kingdom Metazoa; phylum Chordata; class Mammalia; order Pilosa; family Myrmecophagidae; genus Myrmecophaga; species Myrmecophaga tridactyla. The sequence continues at coordinate 14,847 of PVIY010025377.1, forward strand.
AAATCTTTTTTTGTGATGCTTCTCTGGAGAAGCCTGACTGATAAAATAAAAATAAATAAATAATTAAAACAGAAAGAAATAGAGAAAAAATAATAATAATCTGACCATAATAAGTCTTCTTGCATGTAAAGCTGAAAACTAGAAGTTGAAGAGCTAATAAAAGCGTAAATATAGACCCTTATTCTAGATTGTTGCTTTTTAAACTTATTTCAACATTGTAATCACTTCGGAGTTAAAATAAACAGACACCACCAATGGCAATGGCCCCAAGCCCACAGCAACCATACTAGAATCTCTGTGGGTAGATTAGTGAGTAATAAGATCTACAATCTCTCCTGGCGATTCTAATGTGTAATCAGGTCTCAGTACACCTGACTAGAGACTATCTGAGAAAAAGTAATTTCAAACCCACAATTCTACTCCAAGCCAAGGTACATTTCCTACCAGGGTAAAAGACAGTTACTTGAGATTCTACAAGTTGTCAGGTCATATAGCATCTATGAGCACATCTGAGGCACTATCATGAGAAAGGATTTTAACTAAACACTTCTTTAGATGTAGATCCTACACCAGAGAAAACTAATGTGGAGTGGACCTGGTGAGCAGTGAGGCTGCATCGCTGCAGTGGGTAACGATGGAAGGACTAAGAAAGTGAGATGTAAGAGGTAAATAAGTGGTTAATAATGACTCAAGATAAAAGGAATTCCCGTTTTTTAGAAAAAGGAAATGAAAGTGCAAAACTATGTGAAAAATCTGCGATTTGTGGAGGAAGAAATGAAGAATTAAAAGTATCCTCAACTTTTCTTCCTATTAGATAAAGGGTTAAGTAGTTTAGGAAGCATGGATTGAAAACAGCAATTTGGCGGGTGTCATTGTCAGGTTCATGTGTCAATTTGGCCAAGTGTTGGTACCTGTTTGTCTGGTTGGGCAAGTGCTGGCCTGACTGTTGCGATGAGGACATTTCATAGAATTAAATCATGATGACATCAGCTGCATCCACAGCTGATTCCGTTTGTGATCAGCCAAGGGGAGTGTCTTCCTCAATGAGTGGTGCTCAGTTTAATCATCAGAAGCCTTGTAAGGAGGATTAAAAAGAGACAGGCTCTCTTCCTGCTTCGGCTGGTGATCCTCTCCTGTGGAGTTCAACCAGACCCTCCATCGGAATCATTGCCTTCACAGCCTGCCCTGCGGATTTTGGACTCTGCATTCCCATGGTTACGTGAGACACATTTATAAATTTTATATTTGTGAGTGTTCCCTGTCGATTCTGTTTCTCTAGAGAACCCTAACTAATACAGTGGGATACTATGATTGATATTTTGTTTTTACAGTCTAGGCAGGAGTGAATAACATTTAATGGAAAGAAAGGTGGAAGGGCCACCAATTTAGGAGAAAAAAGAAATTAAACATAATTTGATTAAAGGGGAAATATAAGGGAAATGAAAATAAAAAGAGCAAATCAGAAACAAAATACAACAAACTATAAACCTAAAGGAAGATAAATTTGTTATGTGACAGAGAGATTCTTCCTTAAGAAGAGTGATTTTCTGATTATGTTTAAAAAATGAGTTCTATCTCACATATTGTCAAAACATTAAAAGCATTGTGATTAAGAATAGTTGAGGATAACAGCATGGTCAAATGATGCAAGATAAAAACTAATAAACAGCAAGATTATTTACAGTAATATCAGAAAATGTGAAATTTAAATTAAAATGAATATTACGTGATGATGAAAGACATTCACGTGATGAATATTACGTGATGATGCAACCAGCAAACAACAGCTGAATTTGTAATAATAATAATGTTCTTAGACATACAAACACTTTCTGAAAGCTTTAACTACTTTAACTACTTCACAGTAATTTTAATTAGTGACAAATTTTAGATGACAAAAGTTATGCCTAGTTTATGCATAAATTTGGCTATATAATTATGGTTGGTTGAGGTCAACTGGCCTAGATGTTGCTGGGGAGATAGTTTGTAGTTGGAATTAGCATCTGCAATCAGTGATTTTAAATAAAAGAGATTACCCCTAATAATGTGGGTGGACCTCATTCGATCAATCTAATCAGTTGGAGGCCTTAAAGGGAAAGAACTCAGGGTTTTAAAAACAAGAGGAAATTCTGTTCAAGATTCTGTCATCTACCGCTCTTTGAGTTTCCAGCCTGCTGGACTTCACTGCAGATTTCAGACTAAATACCGCAACATCATTTTTATAAGAGTTTCCACCCTACCTGCTTTATACAGATCCCAGACATACAAGCCTCCACAATTGCATGGATCAATTTCTTAAAATACATCTCTTAATATATACATCCGCATATATCCTCTTGCTTCTGTTTCTTCTGGAAAACACTGACTGATGCAGCAACCTAAAAATGCTTGAGAGGACCATTTTTTCAAAAGACTATTTGTCAAAGTTATTGTCCAATTAAGTTCAGTATTTCCTATTCTTGTTTATTATGGCTTTCAAAATTATGCGGCTACTGCCCAAATCCCTCACTTTGATCTCTTCCAAGTTTTTCTGTTAAGTACATTTTTGTCCAAATTAGCAGTTATATTTTTTGGTTTCTCTGTTTTCTGAAAGATGAAATTTTCAGCAAGACAATCAAAGAATGTATCAGATGTTATATTATTTACAGATTTAGACTTCTGCCATTGATATATTATGTTCTATTTTTTAATACTTTGGAAATAATTCAGTCATGATGATGCATGAACATTCTTATAGCTCTTAATTTAGTTCTGGGAGCTTGTCCTATAACCCAGTGTCCATTTTATGTATACAAAGTGAGATTAAGAACTTTGGGGAATACTCCCAAACCCCAACTACATCATGCTTTTTTTATTGTAACATGAAACTTGCAAACTAACAAATAAATGTTCTAATATCTTCTCTTATTTTATCATTATTTTTCTGCAGTGAAATTCTATAGAAATCTCTCTCACTTACATTTGTTACCTAAGCTATTCTAATATACATATAGAAGTTACCATTTTGTAGTCATTAGATTGACAGATTTTTTTCTTCAAAAGCCCCTTGGAATTTTTCCAAATAAACTTTTATTGTTCAGTAGCTTCTAGGTAACATCATCCACATTGAAGTGAAAGAAACAAGCAGCTGTGATGCAAGCAATCTCTTTTATATCCTTTTTGCTTTCTCTCTTCCTTTCTTTGCTTCCTTTCTTCCTGCCTAGAAATTCTTTTTTTCCTTCACCTTTCCTCTTCATTTTTCCTCCTTCTCCTTCCCTTCTACCTCTTCTATATCTTCCCTCTTTTATTTTATTGCCCTCCACCTTCCCTTGGCTTATATATAAAAGCATAATTTTAAGTTTTATGTTATTTCCTTGAAGAGAAAAAAAAAAGATGGGAACTGAGATTTTTGTATACTTTAAAGGACTGCTCTGACAAATATTGAACACAAAATTATTCCAACATTAAAAACTTCCTGTTTCCAAGACTAATCTTCTTCATTATATCATTAATATATATTATATATATAATTATACATATATAATAATATCTGAGGCCATTCTCTGCAGGTGGGTGATCAATTGTAGCATATGAGAGTGATTCTAGTACTGGATACATGACCCAGGTATGCCAGACTGGAAATATTTTGTTAGATAGATTTGGAAGTCAGTTACATAAAATTTTAGTGATATTAAAATACTTTTTTTTAAACAAAAACTATGCTGTAATAGGTGACAAATCATGGGCGTTAGCATTTGGGCTGGGTGAGATAATTTATTAATCAATAAAATAGGAAAACTATCTCTCCAGAGATAATGTTTATGTCTGTTTTAAGGACAAAACAAGACTGAACTCATCTTACAAAGCATGTTCCATATATATTTATGGTTTTATTCTCAAGGATCTGACCACAAGCTTTTTACAATTTTAATTTTTGCTTTACTTGTTTAATTAGAGGAGGAGCATAGAAATGAGTAATTATGGATTGTTCCATTATGAATCTCATCTAAAGAGTCGTTAACTAAAATAGAAGAATGTTCGTGTTATTATCTGCTTCACAAATAATGGATGTAGTCTTTATATGGGGCTATAATATGAACAATTAATGTTTTTCCTTTTTAATTTATTTTTATTCATCATAAATTTTAATGTGGTATAGAGATGTGCAGAAAATGTATGTGTAGAGTTTTCAGAATAATTAAAACCAGATACCAGTGTGTCTAACACCCAGTTCAAGAAATAAATTATTGCCATCATCACAAAATACCTATAGGTGTCCTTTCCTGACTATAGCATCCTTTATTTCTCTGTGGAATTATTTTTTTTATTTCTAAGATAATCATACCATGCTTTTAATTCTAAATATATACTTTTGTAAACTATGTATGCAAACTTGTTTGTTTTCAAGATTTATATAAAAGTAATCATATTATATGTATTGATGTATCTTGTTTATTTCTTTAAATATTAAGTTTCATATATGTTGCTTATGGTGGAATTTCATTAATTTTAGTTGCTGTACTTTTATCTATTTACTGTATAATAATTTATCAATGCTTCAGTTTAGATATATTTTATGTCAAATTTTGTCAATAATAAATAAGCACCTGTGAATATTCTTGTGCATGAATCTTAGAAAAAATGTACAAGGGTTTTTCTAAGTTGTTTATCCAGGAGATAAATTACTGACTAAATTGTCTGATCATCTTTAATTTTTCTAAGTAATGCAAATAATTTTCTAAAATTTGGGGACTGATTATATTCTCACAAGCAGGGTATATGGGTGCTTGCACCTCACTTTACTCCTACACTTAGAATTTTGAGAATTTTAATACAATTTTTTTGGGGGGTGCGTGGTCTGGGAATCGAAACCTGGTCTTCCGCATGGCTGGCGAGCATTCTACCACCGAACCACCCATGCTCCCTTAATATACTTTTATGACTACAGACTTTCCATATCTACTAGATAGTTAGATATCTTCTTTGTGATCTCTTCTTTGTGTTGCTAATAAATTCTTCAGCCCTTGGTGTTGTGGTATTTCTGTTTTCCAGTTAATTTTTAAGTATTCACTAGTTCTTTGTTAGTTATATTCTTGCAAACACTTTCTCCCCCTTTCCCCCTTTTTTTTGGGGGGGGTGCATGGTCTTGGAATCGAACCCGGGTCTCCCACATGAAAGGCGGGCGTTCTAACCACTAAACTACCCATGCACCCATTTTCTCCCCCTTTGTGGCTAATTTTCTCACTCTTCTTTCAGTGTAATTTGATAAACAGAAGTTTGTTTTTATGCAGGTGAATTTATACATCTATTTTTAATGTTTATGTTTTGTGTCTTATTTAAGATATTTCCCTTACTATGAAATAGAAATATTTTACTTTTATTATATTCTAAAATATTAATAGTTTTTCTTTGACATTTACTTCCTTAATCTATCAGCAATTTGTTTTTTTCTATTATGGAAAGTAATCGTTCATTTTTTTTCTCTGTAATTTTATTATTTTACTTCATTTGTCCAGCCCTATTATTTAAAAAGATCAACTTAAAAATACTGATCTGAAAAATCACCTCCCTTATTTATTGAGGTAGCATATACATTGAATCTTTTTAATTTTGCTAATTTAACTATATGGCAATTCTTGCAAATTAAACTCCACCTTTGCTCTTTATGTCTAGCTTGTCTTAGCTATTCTCCATTTATAGTTTCATATCAAATTCTCAATCTCTCTCTCACACACACCCACACCCCCCCCACACACAGGCATGTTGAGATCTTCATTAAAAAATGCACCAAAAAAAACAAATTTGAGGTATTGGACATTATATTCTTTTAGATTACAGCAAACCATGAATATGCTGTATCTCTTTGTGATATTTAATTTCAAATGTCAACTTGGCTGTTATGGTGCTTCTGTGAGGGTATTTTGTGTGGATTTAAATCACTGGTCAGCAGATTGCATCTAAAACTGATCACATCTACAACCAGCAGAGATTACCTTCAGCTATGAAAGTAATCTCCTCCTCCAAACATTTGGAATCCTTAAAGGGAAAACAGAGGATTTCAGCAGTTAGAAAGAATGTCTATGTGTACTTCAGCCAGCCAGCTTCTCCTAAAGAAGTAATTGTCACCTTTATGGGAATGGGAGTTCCCAACTGGTGACCTGCTCTATGGAATTCAGACTTGTTCATGCCCAGGTCTGTGTAAACCAATTCCTATGATAAATCTCATATTATTTACATATATGTGTATATTGTCAGTTCTGTTTCTCTGCAGAACCCTAATACATTTATTTAGTGTTCTTTTTTAATGTCCCTCAATAAAGTTATAATTTTTTTTCACAGAGACCTTGAATTTTTAAATACATATAATCATATCAGCCAACAATGAGGGTCTTACTTTGATATTGCTATTATTATTTTTTTATATATACTGAGCTGGCTGGGACTGCTGCGTGATAAATAGAAGTTGTTTTAGCAAGTATTATGTCTTCCTGTTCCTATTACCAAAATGTAAGCTTTCAATATTCCACTAGTTACTATGTTTGCTTTACTTATTTTTGTAGTTAATTCTTATTAGTTAAAATAATTTTCCCATAATAATATCCAGCTTGGATATTTTTAAATTGAGAAAATATAGTGACTTTTATTAAATACCTTGTCAGCATCTATTGAGATAAATATGTATTTTTCCTCCTTCGATCTCCGAATAGTTGTGATTTAGATCAATTGATTTTTTTCAAGTGACTCAACCTTGAATTCTTAGGACAAATTCCTCGTAGCCATAATGTATTATCCTTTTCATATATTCCTAGGATTCATTTTAGTTGACTTGTTTAAATTTATCACACCTTTTTCCATGAGCAGGAATGACCTATAATTTTCATTTTATAAGCTGTCTGTGATGTTGGTATAAAAGGTTGTCTAGCCTTATCAAGTAGCTGGGAAGTGCTTCTTCATTATTAATCTATAATTTGAGTTAGATTGGTATTATTTTCCTTTCATTATTTAGTTGAACTCATTTGCGAGGCCATATGTTTCTGTAATATCTTAATAAGGGAAGATTTTTTAATTACTATAATTAAATTTGGTAAGTTTGATGAGTAATATTTTTCTCTCTATGTAATGTAGATATATGTATGTGAAAGTATATAAAAATAATTGTGGATATATATTTTTTCTTTATCATTTTCTCCAGAGGTTTACAATGTTACTAGTATTTTCAAAACTCTGTGTTTGTTGATCCCATCTATTACTTTTTTTTTTGCAGTATACTTATTTCTATTCATATTCTCTATTTCCTTCCTTCTCCTTTCTTCAGGTTTATTGTGCTGCTCTTTAGGCACTTTCATTGGATGGATGAACCTGTCTTTTCTAACATATGCATCTGAGGCTAGATGTTTCTCTTAATAATTTTTAGATGTAAGCCATAATTTAAGATATGAAGTATCTACAATAATAAGACTCAAATTAAAACTTTTCTAATTCCAATATCATTCTTATTTGCCCATGTATTTTTATCAATGTGCACTGCAGAAAAAAATAGTGAACCTCTTGTAAGTCTCCATAAGAACTAGCTATGGTCTAGAGTTTATGGGAGACTAAGACCCCAGGGTCTATTATACTGGGGCTGTGTTTTGACCATCTTACCTCTCTCCCCCAAAACACTGAGCAAACACTTCTACTCACTTATTATGGCATAGGTATGAATATGTGAAGTTTTATTACATCAGAGAAAGGGCTGGTACTTTCCAACCACAAATGTTCAGCTGGCCAGATAACACTGCAGCTAAAGTTTCAACATGCTTTATTGCAACTGTATCTCAGCCCCTGATCTCACCAAGGGAGATGGTGGTGTTTCTGTTATCCTGTATAAAAAAAGCCACTAAAACCCAATGGTAAAGTTCCCTTTCCTGGAGATTGCTCTACATTGTTCCTGAGTGGACAGTAGGCTTTGGCAAACTTTGTTATTGTAGTCCCTGTGATTCTTACACATTAAATATTTCTTCAGCATTCCTGCTGTGTCTGCTGCTTTGGCATTCATCTTCAGTTCCTTTTTGTTGCCTTAGATACTGATTTGCTGATGCTACAATATCTGATTCACCTTTTAAAATGCAAAGTTCATTTACTTTCTACCTTTTTTTATCCTTATATTTTAGGTGAATTTCTCATGAAAAGCAAATAGGTATGTTTTCTTTCTGAATTGAAAGGTTAATCGGTATACATTTAATCTATGCAGAAAGAACCATGCTTTAAGAAAACTGCTCTGCAGTTATAGGTCAAATATTCCCCAGAATCATTTCTTCCCTTCTTTAGTAATATAAATCTAAGTTCCGTCTTTGCATGCCACTCCTCATGCAAAGATTACATTTCCTATATGACTTTATTTTAGGATGTGGCCATGAGATTATGTTTCAACCAATAGATTGTGATAAAAATAATGCTTGCAACTTTTGCTTAATTGCTTTAAAGCAGGTCCATTTCCTCAAGAAGCTTCCTTTATTTTCTTGGGTGGATAGTGGGAGCCAGCCAAATGGTAAAAATGAGATTAAGATTATTACCTTTCCATGCAAGCCTATTTTATCAAATAATTTCAATCAATCAAGTAAAACAATAGCAGGGCACAAAACATGGTAACTGAAAGACCAGCATTTTTTGGAAAAAATGATAAAAATATATACAAAATATCCTAGTTTATAAAAGCTACTGGAATGTGATATACCAGAAACAGATGGCTTTTAAAAAGGGGAATTTATTAAGTTGCAAGTTTAAAGTTCTAAGGCTGTGAAAAAGTCCAATCTCAGGCATCCAGGGAAAGATACCTTAGCTCAAGGAGGCCAATGACATTCAGGGTTTCTCTCTCAGCTGGAAAGGCACATGGCAACATCTGCTAGCTTTCTCTCCAGGCTTTTTCAATGGTTCCCCTGAACTCTTTCTATTCTGTTGGCTCGGTTGGTTCTGGTGAATTTCAAGTTTTTTCCAAAATGATTCTCTCTTAAAAGGCTCCAATAAGCAACCCACCCTGAATGGCTGGTGACACATCTTCATGGAAACCATCTAATTAAAGATTACTATCTAAAATCAGGTGGGTCACATCTCCATGGAAACAATCAAAAACATCCCACCCAGCAATATCGAGTGAGGATTAAAGGGCATGGCTTTTCTGGGGTGTACAATAGCTTTAAATCAGCATGTAAGATAACAAAATGAGAATTGTAGCTGTACATATTATCGTTTTGAACTTTCTGTCTGCTAAGAAACTGATCGTCTTTTCAGGCAATATATTACCAGTGTTTGACCCTCAAAGAACTCTAAGCTCTATCCTGCTACAGTAGCAGTATGGTTTGAAACCCTGTACAATACCAAAGGATCATAATCTTCAATGTCCAAATCAAAATCTTCCAGAACAGGTAATAGGAAAGAAAATCACTCCAGAGGGCAAAGCCAGAAGCCACAGAGAACAATAGACAAGAGGTAAGATCTAGGACAGCCACATGGACTAACTTAGTTTGTACATTTATGGCAAGAAAATTTCATAATTTCTGTTACTAGATCATTATCATGGATTGGCAGTTGTTCATATTACCATTCTCCCTGTATTAGATGAGGATTTTAATGAGTTATCTAGTTTTTCCTTATCCATCACTGTACGCCTGACGTTTGGGGGCAGATACTTTTTCCTTTAGGAATAAACTCCCAATAAACAAAAGATCCTGGACTTGAGCAGAATTAAGTAAGTCATTAGGATATATCATTTTCTCCTTTAGGGGGTAAGGAAGTGAATTCGATACATGAAAAAAAGAATATTTGTGTTGCCAAAATACTCAACTATAGAAGAGACTGATAGTTCTTCTGCAACACTTATTCCCCCTTTTCCCTTTAAATAGCAGAACTTCTAGGTGTTCCTTGATCTCACAGCTTCTGAGATGCACACGTGTTCCGGGCTCCTTTGCAGCTTGGTGTGGCTAGGTGCATTCTGACTAATGGAATGTTAGTATTATGTGTACCATCTTGACTGAGCTTTAAGGAAAGAGCCTTTAAACTGCATTCATTTGGTACCCATCCTGATAACCAGAATATGCATATCATGGAGAAAGAGCACAATCTTATGCAAAAGAATGGAAGCTAAATGCTAAGAATGGCAGAGCAACACTATAAAAACAGCCATACAACAGTCTTGGACTGACCATGTTAAAACTGTTACTTGATAGAGACAAACTTCTATCTTGTTTAAATCAGTTGGTTTTGGTGATAAACTAGGATATATTACTTCTTTTCTAAATATTAGAAACATAGTTCTAAACTCAGAAATAAAGATTTATTTTTTCCTTCATAATTAGTAACATGACCTATGAAGTAGTTTCTATCCAAAAACTCTTTAAAGCATTGCTATACTGAAAAGTATATATTTAGTCATATGCACTAATACTTCCAAGTCAATCATTATAGCATTTTCCTGAGGCTCCTGATTGCCAAAAGAAAGAAAAAAAAAGGATAATGGTAATAAAAATCAATGAATTAAAAATATCAGTGAATTTATTATGCTACCTTGGCAACTAGATCAACTTGGGAAGGAAATGTATGGTTAATATATATGATGAGGTGTCTAGTATAAGCAAATAGATGACCACCAGTTAAAAATATTACAAAAAGACTTCTATTACACACTGATAAAATGCTCAAGATAACATCTAGGGTTATTTCCAATCTTTACATTTTCTAATATTTGTATAAGACCAAATGCTTTGATATTGAAAGAGAATTAAGGGAAAATTTTTCAGAAGTTCCTGTTGCTGTATTAAATATATATTAAATTAAATATATTACAAATATAATTAATACTATAATTTTATAATGATATTATATAGCATATTTTAAATTCTATATGTGCATATAAATACCTACATATTTGTGTGTGTGTGTGCGTGTGTGTGATGGTGGTAATTAGCATCCTAGTAACTCACAATTTGGGTTTTAAACATATATATGAGGACAGGATATCTGATCCCTGCACTCTTATGGGGCAAGTATTGAGAACTGTGATCCTATGTAAAATTGGAAACTTGAAAGCCTGTGCTTAGGTTGAAAGATTAAACCAGGAAAATTATCTTGTCATTTTGAAGTGAAAATTAAAAATTATTAGGTAGAAATGTCATTTCCCAGAAGTAAAAATAATCAAAACCTGTGCTTCATTTGAAATTTGGCATTAATTTATGCTCTTTCTTGATCCATAAACTGCAAAGCAAATTTTATTGGTGATATAATATAATGAGGTAATGTAAAGAGGAAGTTAAAGAAAATAACAACAAAAAACCTCGTAGTGATGATGCTCATTCATCTAAACCAACAAGGGACTCTTAGACTGAGGACTGCTCCACTCGAAATGGCTTACAATGATTATCTGACACTCAAAGTATTATTCCACTAGAAACAGTTCAATGCACTGTTGTAATATAATTAGCAAAGTGAATGTAAACATTTTCATGTTATCAAAATTGAAAATATATTATTCACAGGTACAGACTAACATTTTAATGAAAAATATATTCCTAGAAGAAGAAATGGAAGCCAGAAGTAGAGTAAGAAGCTTTGGGATTTTTTTTAAATAGTAAATACATTAACAAATATATATTTTAATTAATTAAAAAAAATTCAAGTTTCTTTTAGGAGTTTAAAAACTTGTTAAAACTAATTGTCTAGGTATACTTCCAGGGACATTCATGGAGTAGGGAACTCCAGGACTCAGTTCTCCCACTGAAACAACTATTAAATTGGCAGGAACTGTCTGAAATAACTGTTTTGCAAATTCAACAGAAGTACACTGCATATCATCCATGGAAGGACAGGAGGAAGAGGCAGATAAATCATGGTAAAGAAGTGTAAATTGTTCTGTCTGAGTCACAGCTACCAGTGTACACCTCCCACTGTAACTACCAGCCACCACTGGGTATAGTCCCTGGCTGGCTTGTTGGTAAGAGAAAGTGACATATAAATCTCATTTTCCAGGAACAGGGGTGGAATGGCTGATAGAAAGATATATGATCTTTCAGATAATAGGGCAGAAGCTCAAGAAAATCTCTTTCTTATCACCAGCCAGTTACAAAATCAGGAAACAGAATTCCCAGGTAGTAAATCACACAGTTAACATTTTCAAATATTAAAATGTACAGTGTACCAAAAAAGAGTGCTAGACAATCAAAGAAACAAGAAATGATGGCTCATCCTTACAATGAGGATAAAATTACAGAAAAGATCAGTGAAGAAGGTTAGAATATGGGTATACCAAACAAAGCCTTTTAAAAAGTGATCTTAAAAATGCTCAGGGAGATGAAGGAAAGTACATAAAAAAATCTAAAGTATATCAAGAACGCAATGAATGAACAATATGATAGTATAAAAAAGAGACAGAAATTTTAAAATGGAGCCAAGCAATAACTGAAATGAAAGACCACAGTAACTGAAATGAAAAATGCCTAGAGGAGCATTTCAAGAACCAACTGAAGCTGGCAGAAGAAAGAATTAGTGAATTAGAAGACAAGACCCTTGAAATGAGTTAAGCTGAGGAGCAGAAAGAAAAAGAAAATAAAAAAGTGAAAATACCTTAAGTCAGCTATAGGAGACTATTAAATGTACTAATATAGATATTTGGGAGTCCCAGAAGGAGAAGAAAAGGGTAGAATGAATAATCACCGATATTATGACAGGGAACTTCCCAACCATACCAAAGACATGAATATGCACATCCCAGATAAACACAAATAAAAATACACACCAAATATGTATTAATTACACTGCCAAATGCTAAGGACAAGGAGAGAGCTCCAAAGATGCAAGAAAGAAGCAATGTGTTATATATAAGGGAGTCCCAATTAGATTGTGATCCAACTTCACATCAGAAAAAATGATGGCAAGAAGGTAATTGGTTGAAATATTTGAAGTGTCATAGGAAACAAAACTAACAGACAAGAATTTTATATCTGTGGAAACTCTTTTTCAAAAATGAGGAAGGATGATGACAGATAAATAAAGGCTGAAGGAGTTCACCACCACTAGAATGACCCTAGAAATAATGATTAAAGGAGAGCTCCAGAATGAAAGGAAAGGACCTTAGCAATGGTTTTTTAGTTTGCAAGCTGTCAGAATGCAATATACCAAAATTGGAATTGCTTTTATAAAGGGAATTTAATAAGTTACATGTTCTTATAAAGGGAATTTATTAAGTTACATGTTTACAATTCTAAGCCTATAAAAATGTCCAAAGTAAGATATCACAGGACTGGCATCTGCTGGTCCCTTGCTACTGGGCTCCATTGCTTTCAGTCTCTGTTCCTGTGGGGGTTCCTCAATTTGCTTCTCAAGGGCTAGCTTTCATCGCTTGATTTCCCTTGGCTTTCTCCAGGTTCTGGCTTACTTAACATCTGATGGTAACATCTACTGGGCTCCAAGCATCTCCACACAACCCATGTCTCTTTCTCCAGGTGTTAGCATCTGTGTCAGCTCGGCTCTGAAGATTCTGTCAGTGCTGTCATTTCTGAGGTTTCTCCAAAATGTTTCCCATTTTAAAGACTCTCGTAATCAAGACCCACCTGGAATGGATGGAGTCACATCACCATCTAGTCAAAATTACCACCAACAATTAAGTGAGTCACATGTCCATGAATACCACACCTCAATAAACCAGAATACACACTCATCTTGAGTGTACATGGATCAGTTTCCAGGATGGGCCATATGTTAGTTCATAAGTCTCAGTAAGTATTGGAATCAGATCATGAATATTCTCCATCCACAACAAAATGAAGCTAGAAATCAATAATACAGAGAGAAATGAAAAATTCACAAATACATGAAAATTAAACAACATAATCTTAAACAACTAATGGGTGAAAGAAGAAATCAGAAGCAAATTAGAAAATATCATGAGGAAAGTGGAAATGAAAATACAGCACAGCAAAATTTTATGGGATGCAAAAAAAGCAGAGCTGAGAGGAAAGGTTATAACTTGGAACAGAAAAAAAAAACTGTTCAAATCAGAGACTTAAAACTGGAAAAACTAGAAAGAGAAGAGCAAAGTAAACTGAAAGAAAAAAGAAGGGAGGAAGTAACAAACATTAGAACGGAGATAAATGAAATAAAACCACCAAACAAACAAGCAAACAATAGAATCAACAAAACCAAAAGTTGTTCCTTTGAAGATCACTAAAATGGACAAATCTTTAGCTAGACTGACAAAGAAAGATAGAGTATGAAAATTATGAAAATCAGAAATGAAAAGTGATACATTTCTAACAAACCTGCAGAAATAAAAAGGACTATAAGAGAATACTATGCATAACTGTATGCCAACAAATTAGATAATCTAGATGAAATGGACAAATCCTTAGAAACCGTATTACCTATATTGATTCAAAGTGAAATAGGAGATCCCAACAATCCAATTACTGGAAAAGAGATTGAATCAGTAATTTTAAAACATCCAACAATGAAAATTACAGGAACAGAAGGCCATACAAGAAATTCTACTAAGCACTCCAAGAAGACTTATTTCCAAATCTGCAAAAACTCTTCAAAAAAAATTGAAGAGGAGGGGACACACCCTAACTAATTCTATGAGGCCAACAGCACTCTCATACCAAAGCCAAGCAAAGATATTGGGAAAAAAGAAAACAAAACAGAACAACATCCTTCATGAATATAGATGGAAAAAATCCTCAACAAACTATGGTAAATCAAATCCAACATCATAGTAAAAGAAATTTACATCAGATTTAAATGGGGTTCATCCCTGTTATGCAAGGTTGGTTCATCATAAGAAAATCAATTACTGTAATATACCACATTCACAAAATGAAAGAAAAATTCACATTATAATCTCAATCAATGCAGAAAATGTATTTGACAAAGTAAGGTATTCTTTCTTGATAAAAATCATTAGGATACTAGGAATAGATGGAATCACGCTCAATGTAATAAAGGGTTTATATGAAAAGCTGATAGCTAACACCCTACCAATTAGTCAAGAAAAAGTAATAAAAGACATCCAAATTGGAAAAGAAGAAGCAAAACCTTCCCTATTTGCAGATGATCTGATCCCATATGCAGAAAATCCAAGAAAATTCAGAACAAAATTCCTAGAACTAATAAATACATTCAGCAAAATATTTTTCTCTAAAGCTGTTGAAATGTGATGTACCAGAAATGGATTGGCCTTAACACTGGGGATTATTAGCTTACAAATTTACAGTTCTAAGGCTATGAAAATGTCCAAATTAAGGCATCAATAGGATAATACCTTCTTTGAAGACAGGCTGCTGGCAGAGGTTTCTTGTCAGATAGCAAGGCACATGACTGTAGTTTGCTGCTCCTTCATTATAGGTTTCATTATTTTCAGCTTTTGCTTCCAGAGATCTCCTCCCTGAGCTTCTGTGGATCCCTGCTAGCTTTACTGTGGCTTTTCTCTATGAGCTCTCTGGGCTTTCATTGTCTTTTATCCTCATAAAGGACTTTAGTGAAAGTATTAACATCCACCTTGAATGGGCTGGGTCACATCTTGATTGAAATAACCTTACAAATGTACTACCCACAACAAGTCTGCTCCCACAGGAATGGATCAAAAGCACATAGCCTTTTCTGGGATACATAAAAGTTCCAAACCAGCACAGGTGGATACAAGATCAACATCCCAAAATCAGTGGTGTTTCTATACACAGGCAATGAACAGTCAGGAGGAGAAATCCAGAAAAAAATATTCATTTACGGTAACAGTGAAAAGAAACAAAGATCAAGTAAAAAACCTAACCAAAGATTTAAAGGTCTGGTATATAGCAACCTACAAAATATTGCTAAAAGAAACTGAAGAAGCCCTAAAAAATGGATGAATGTTCTGTGTTTATGGACAGGAAGACTAAATATAGTTAAAATGTCAATACTACCCAAAGCAAATAATTTCAATACAATTCCAACAACCTTCTTTGAAGAAATGGAAAAGCCAATCAGCAAATTTACATGGAAGGCAAAGGGCCCAGAAAAGCTAAAACCATCTTGAAAAAGTAGAATGAAGTTGGAGGACTAACACTTCCCAATCTTAAAACTTATTACAAAAACACAAGCAATCAAAGCATCATGGTCTACATTATCTGGCACAAGGATAGACATATAGACCAATGGAATTGGATTGAGAGCTCAGAAACCAACTCTCACATTTATAGCTAAAAGACTTTTGACGAGGGGCAAAGACCACTCAATTGGGAAATAAAAGTCTCTTCAAAAAGTTGGAAAACTGGATCCCCAGTTCCAAAAGAAGAAGAAGAAGAAGTTCCCCTACCTCATATCACATACAAAAAGCAACTCAAAATGGGTCAAAGATCTTAATGTAACTAGAACTATCAAACTCCTTGAGGAAAATGTGGGAAAGTATCTTCAGGACCTTGTGTTTGGCAATAGCTTCTGAGACGTTACACTCAAACACATAAATAACAAAGGAAAAATAGATTAAAGGGGCTTTAAAAAGATTTTGTGTTGTTCCAAAATCGTGTGTTGTTTCCTTTACCAGGAAACAACATGACAATAAAAACAATGACAGAAAATATTTGGAAATCACATGCCTGATAAAGGATTCATATTCCAGTATGTAAAAAGCAATTCTTCAACTTAACAACAACAAAAAAATAACAACCCAATTAAAAAATGGGCAAAAAACTTGGAAAGACATCCCTCCAAAGTTCTTCAAATGGCCAGAAAGTACATGAAAGGATGTTCAACATGATTAACTATCAGGGAAATGCAAATCAAAACCATAATGAGATACCTTTTCATAATAATTATAATGGCTGCTATTTAAAAAATGGAAAATTACAAGTGTTGGAGAGGACAGAGAAAAATAAGAACATTCATTCATTGCAGGGGGAAATGTAAAATGGTGCAGCCACTTTGAATACAGTTTGACCATTCCTCAGAAAGCTAACCATGGAATTATCATGTGACCCGGCAATACCTCTTTTAGGCATATGCCCAAATGAATTGAAAGCAGGAACTCAAACAGATATTTCCACACCAATGTTCATAGCAGCATTATTCACAATTACCAAAAGATGGTAAGATCCCAAATGCCCATCACCAGATGTATGGATAAATAAAATGTGGTATATACATACAATGGAATATTATTCAACTGTGAGAAGGAATGGATTACTGAACATGCCACAACATGGGTGAACTTTAAAGACAACATGTTGAGTGAAATAAGTCAGGCACAGAAGGACAAATATTGTATGATTTCACTGTTTTGAAACAATTAGAATAAGCAAACTCATAGAGTTAGAATCTAGAATATGGGTTACCAGATGACTGGGTAGGGATAGGAAATGGGAAGTTAAGACTTAAAATGTACAGGTTCCTTTTGGAAATGATGAAAATATTTTGGTAGTGGATGATGATGATGATGATAGCACAATATTGTGAATGCAATTAGCAGCTCTGAAATACATATTTGAATTTGATTAAAAGGGGTAATATTAGATTGTGTGATGATTTGAATCGGTGTTGTACCCCACAGAAGCCATGTACTTTAATCTTCATTCAGTGTTGCTTGGTGGTATCTTTTTGATTATCCATGGAGATGTGACCCACCCAATTGTGGGTGGTAACTTTTGATTAGATGGTTTCTATGGAGAGGTCTCCACCCATTCAAGGTGGGGTTGTTTACTAGAGCCATTTTGGGAAGAGCTTCAGAGCCCCCACAGCCAGAGACCTTTGGAGATGAAGAAGGTAAATGCCCCTAGGGAGCTTCATAAAACAAGAAGGTGGCAAAGAAAGCTTGTAGACTTCTCTGTGTGCCATTCCAGCTGAGTAAGAAACTCTGAACTTCATCAGCCTTTCTTGATTGAATGTAACCTTTGTTGGTGCCTTCATTTGGACATTTTCATAACCTTGCCTTAATTTCTACATTTTCACTGCCTTAGAACTTTAAACTTATAACTTATTAAATTCCCCTTTTTAAAAGCCACTCCTTTTCTGGTGTATCACATTCTGGCAGCTTTCAAGTGAGAACAGATTGTATATATGGTAACAGCATAAGAAATAAAAATAAAGATCTATGGAACTACACTACACAAACAGTGACTCCTAAGTTAAACCATGGACTTTAGTCAGTAGTACAATTATAAAAACTTGCTATTATCAATTGTAATATATGTTCCATATCAATGTAAAGTGTTGGCTGTGGGATGGTGTATGGCCATGGTGTATTTTATGCATGACTGTTCCATAAACCCACAACTTCCCTAATTAAAAAAAAATCTAAAAAACTTAAACCACCAGTACAATATCATGCAAGTTGGGGGAAAGTAATCAGTGTCAAAGCAATTTCTTTTAATAAAAAAATTTCTTTTATTATTTGTGAGCAGTATAAGGCTATTTATTTACTGCAGACCATTCTAAGGAAATTATGTATGCTACAATAATAAAGGAAACCACTATATGGTTTCTATATATATATATTTTAGAAATATATATCTTCTAGGGTGAATAAAGGTAAGGAGAGCAAAAATTCAAACAGAAGACAGGGATAAAACAATGTTCTTTATACTTATAAACAAACAGGCAATAAATAAAGCAGTATAAATTAAAAAACACAAAAATAAAGAAAATGTATCATTTGGCAAGGCCGATTATGCTATGGATCACTTTGAATCAATCCACCTCCCTTACAGAAAACTAGTAGAAAACTAACATTAAAGAAGTGAAATCCGGGCAGGCAACAGTGGCTCAGTGGCAAAGTTCTCACCTGCCAGAGACCTGGGTTCAATTCCCAGTGTCTGCCCGTACTAAAAAAGAAAGGCATAACAGAGTATCTGGAGAAAGTAGAATTGGTGGGGTGACAATCAGGAACCATAGAAACCATGGAGAAATATACTTATCTTCTGTAGGTACCTCTTCTGTGACAGCATTTGCCATCCTGGGTATAAGGCAAGAGGCTGAGAGTAAGTGTTTTGTGGGTATAGAGAGGCTGCTTGGTAAGAGAAAATCATTTTAATTTTTTGGAAGTCTCTTTGGTCCTGGGAAATAAAATTAGAGACCTTAAGAGCAATTTCTCAGTAAGGAGAGTGCATTGAATTGAGACACATGGCTCGCTTGACCCTTAAGACATTTATCAAAATCTGAAGATGCGTGGAAGTTGCTGAAAAGTTTAACATCACCAAAAAATCTGAATGGAGTTTCCTGTAGTCTAACTGTTGAGTAGAGAGGATTAGAGCTCAGGATCTAACAGGGAGAGGGTCCATTGGAAGCATCAGGATCTAAGTTGAAAGCCCTGGAAAGGAAGATCTAGGGGCAGAAAGAACCTTACTCAAACAGCAACCATTCAAAATCAACGTACTTTTTTTTTTTTTTAACATGGGCAGGCTTTGGGAATCGAACCCGGGTTTCTGGAATGGCAGGTGAGAAGTCTGCCACTGAGCCACCATTGCACCTCCCTCAACTTACGTTTTAATGGCACTGCAGTGATCAGCCCTGCTCTAACTACTTGCAAAAGAAAGACCATATGAAATCATGGTACTGGTACAATTTTTTTAGGCACAAAATCTGGCAGTCAATTAAAATTTAATAAGCACGCCAAAACAAAAGACCATATGGACAACATTAGAAGGAAAAAATGAGCATACATGATTCAATTATTTTTTAACAAAGATTTCAAGAATATGGCTTACAGGTTCAGACAGCAGTAATTGCAGTTAAAATAGATAACGAAATGGAAAAAATATCACCAGAAAATCGGAATCAAATAGAAATTCTAAAATTTAAATGCAGAGGTGCCTGATGAAGAAAAGAAAAGAAAAAAAACAAAACTGAAAAAAAAGCAGAGGAACTTAAGTTAATAAACTTAATACATGGTTTGAGGACAGAAAATAGTAGGAAGAAGAACTGTTAAAATAGAATTAAACCTGCTCAAGGATAGAGAGAAACAAAATTAAAGATGCAGAACAAAAAGTCTAAAAGACACTAAAAAGACTAATGTGTATATGAAGTTTCAAAATAAGAGGAAAGAGAGATGTGGAAAAAGTAT
This sequence comes from Myrmecophaga tridactyla, assembly GCA_004026745.1. Lineage (NCBI taxonomy): Eukaryota > Metazoa > Chordata > Mammalia > Pilosa > Myrmecophagidae > Myrmecophaga > Myrmecophaga tridactyla. The sequence continues at coordinate 34,882 of PVIY010025377.1, forward strand.
TATTTGAAGAGATTGTGCTCTAGAATACTCAAAATAAAAAAAAAAGATGAAGGACAGCAAAGCAAATCAGAGGGCATCGTGCATAGACTCATCATATTTTATCTTTTGAAATTCAAAGACAATGAGAAAATATTGACTGTTGCCCCTACCCCCCCAAAAGCATTACTTTCAAAGGAACAATGCGAGCAGTATCTGCCTTCTTAACTGAAATAATGTAAGGCAGATAGCAGTCCATTGATATCTTCAAAGTGAATAAAGAAAAAAAAATTCCAACCTAAAATTTCCCATCCAATAAAAAAAGGCTTAAAAATGAAGGTAAAATAAACACATTTTCACACTAACAAAAACAGAGAATTTATCACCAACATAACTTTACTAAAATAAATAAAGAAATTTCTTCTGTTACAAGGAAAAATATTTAAGACAGGAACATAGGAAAGCTGGAAATAATGAAAACCTATTGGGGGAAAATTATGTGGATGGAAATATAGCGATTGTATAAAGTAATCTCATCAAAGCTAAATCAATTTAACTCTCAAGTCAGATGATAAAGAGAATGGTAGATTGACTTTTAAAAAATAATCATTTTCCAGTTACACAGAGATAGAATTTAAAGGTATGGGAGAAACAGGACATTCAATAACTAGACTCCAAAACTTCCAATTATCCCTGAATTCTTCCTTTCTCTCAAACATTTATCCCATCCTCAGAAATGTTTTCAGCTCTCTTTCAAAACGTATCCCCAATTCATCTTTACTTCTTGCCAATTAACTTGTCTATCTGCTGCTTTTCCCCCCTTTCATTTGCTCATGTAAAATCTTCTTTCCAAACTGAATCCAGAGTTTTAAAACATAAGTGAGACTATTCTCCTATTAAACACAATCTAGCAGAGCACCAGCCTTGTTAAGGTTAATATTAGACCATGATAAAATGAGACAAAGCAAGATGACTTCAGAATTTTGTCTAAGCACAACTAAAATTACTGTGCCAGCTGTAATATTAGAAACAAGAACTCTCACTGCAGAAATGACTGAATGCAACTTTTTTTTTAACCAATTACAGTTTTATCCTCCTTTCAGTCTCACTCTCTATAGATAAGATTTATTGAGACATCCAACATAAAATAAACCCTGGTTCTAATAGCATACTATCTAAAGTCAATTCTTGCTCCTTAGATCCTCCCCTAAATTGCCCAACCAGATATTATAATAGGTGCTTTCTAACATCCTCTTACTGAGACAGCCATGATTTCCCATGATTTTCTCTCACTGCAGTGAGGTGTGTGTTTCTAGGGCCCTTTGGCTGAAAAGCATCAGCTTCTAAAAGGCCCTTTATAAACTTGCCCCTCAAATCACTGACTCACCCCAAACCACTCATTCTTCCTTTATGTGTTTATTTATTTATTTTTAGGAATTAAAAGAAATGACTGCTCCCACAAGATTGATTGGGATTAAAACATGGCTTTTCTACGGTACATAAATCTTTTTAAACCAGCACAAATGGTATCCACAAACTATGTCTCTACACCCCTCGGTGCCTCCCATCTTTATGTGGTTCTTGTCATAAATTGCATGTTTATACATTATGAATCTAAAAACCACTAATTTATCATAATTTTTCTGCATTTGCCTTTTAGATACTGTAGGAGGTAAAAAATGGAGTTACAAACCAAAAATAAAGTAGTGCTATTACCCTTATCACAGATTCTTATTTCTTCATGTAGTTTTGACCTATTGTCTATTTACCTTTCCTTTCAGTCTGTAAAATTCTCTTTAGCAACTCATGGTGATGAACTCCCTCGGCTTTTGTTTATCTGGGAATGTTTTAATCTCTCCTTTACTCTTTAAAGACAGTTCTGACAGATTTATAATTCTTTGTTGGCAATTCTTTTTGCATTCAGCACTTTAAATATGTCATCCCATTACCATCTG
>PVIY010025378.1:0-37234 GCA_004026745.1 Myrmecophaga tridactyla
TCAACAGTTATAATAAAAAGCTTGATATAACTCAAAATTTGAAATAAAATGATTAAGAGGATTGGGCAGCCCTTCGGGGAATGGTGAGAGTGGGGAGAAATTCAACTTCCCCAAGTTGAATTCTTTATATTCACAAGCAGTGTGGACAACCAAAGCTATAGGCTGAGCCCCCAGTCTTGGGGTTTGTTCATATGAAACTAAACCCCACAAAGGATAGGTCGTCAAGTCTACTTAAAATTTAGGCCTAAGAGTCACCCTCAAGAGAGCTTCTTTTGTTGTTCAGATGTGGCCTCTCTCTCCAGACAACACAACAAGCAATCTTACCACCCTCCCCCCTGTCTACGTGGGACATGAATCCCAGGGGTGTGGACCTTCCTGGCAACATGGGACAGAAATCCTAGAATGAGCTGAGACTCAGCATCAAGGGATTGAGAAAAACCCTCGAATGAGCTGAGACTCAGCATCAAGGGATTGAGAAAAACCCTCGAATGAGCTGAGACTCAGCATCAAGGGATTGAGAAAACCTTCTTGACCAAAAAGGGGGAAGAGTGAAATGAGACAAAGTGTCAATGGCTGAGAGATTCCAAACAGAGCCGAGAGGTTGTCCTGGAGGTTATTCTTATGCATTAAGTAGATATTATCTTGTTATTCAAGATGTAATGGAGATGCTGGAGGGAACTGCCTGAAAATGTAGAGCTGTGTTCCAGTAGCCATGTTTCTTGAAGATGATCATATAATAATATAGCTTTTGCAATGTGACTGTGTGATTGTGAAAACCTTGTGTCTGATGCTCCTTTTATCTACCTTTCAAGAAACGAGTAGAACATAGGGAATAAAAATAAATAATAGGGGGAACAAATGTTAAAATAAATTTAGTTTGAAATGCTAGTGAAAAATGAAAGTAAGGGGTAAGGGGTATGGTATGTATAATCTTTTTTTTTTCTATTATTGTTTTATTTCTTTTTCTGTTGTCTTTTTATTTCTTTTTCTGAATTGATGCAAATGTTCTAAGAAATGATGAATACGCAACTATGTGATAATATTGAGAATTACTGAATATATATATAGAATGGAATTATAGGTTAATGTTTTTGTTTGTTCTTAATTTTTTTTAATTAATAAATAAATTAAAAAAGAAAGAGGATGGGCAGAGGAAATGCAATTGGTGATATAAGAGACTTATACCTCCAATAGAACAATATATAAATAGATCATTTTAAAAATGTTAAACCAAGAAATAATAGTATTAGCATATTTAGACAAGTGAAAATATATGTCAGATGCATAAGTGAATATTTTTGTTTTTAGGAAATATACATGGAAGAATTTTAAGTGTTCAAGGAGCATGATGTATAATCTACTCTCAAATGTTTAAAAAATAGATGTATGATAGATAAAATGATTAGATAGAAAGAAAGAAAGAGAAAGATATGTGATAGATAGAATGATAGGATAAATATGGCAAAATGTTAAAAGTTGGTGGATCTGAGTATCAAAGTGGAAGATATGTTAGAGTTCTCTGTATGGCTTTTGTATTATTTTTGCAACTTCACTGTAAATTTGAAAAGATTTCAAAATAAAAAGTTTAAAAAAATGTGAATATATATACCAGAGTGAAATGCTAAAAGAGCAAAATACTCATTGCATTGAAGGAAGAGACCTGGAGTGAGGGAGAAGCTGAAGAGGACTTCTGTATTTCATAGAAACTATTTAGTAAATCTGATTACTTTAAAGATTTTCAAGTAACATTTTTAAAAAGAAAGATAATAGCTCTGCTATTACACAGTGTAGTGGGATTCTTTTTATCTATAAAACTTAGAAAAGCCACCCAGGAAACTTGCTTCTTTTGTGAGATTTTGGAATATTTATAAAATCAAAGACTGGAGCATCTGAGAGGGCAGTGCTAAAGGCTGCCATCCAATTGGTCTTCCCAGCAGATTAGGTCTTGAGCTCTCCAAAATTCAGCCAATAAGGTCTATGTTTCTTCAAATTTATTTTGATGTATTTTCCCCCCAATTTAAATATCAAGTTGGTACCAGGAGAGCCACAGGAAATTTCTGCAGTGCTAGAACTCTGCAGGAGACCAAAAAAGGCAGGAACTGTGTGACTGACATGATTCTTTCATGGATCTGAAAATATTTACTGATCACCTACTATTGTAGAAATAGTAATAATCCTGTACCTATCCAGTGCTTTGCAGATTACAAAGTATTTTTTCAAACATGTTTTCATGGTTACTTCTTATCAAGACCTTACAAGCAGGTATTATTACCACCTTTTTAGGAAGGTCAAATGAATTATAATTGCTAATTGTCGCTCTCATTTTTTTGAATACGTAATATACAGGTTATCATCAAGCTATAGTCCTTATAGGCAGGAACCCATTTAATACTCATCGCAACCCTATAAGATAAGTATTATTAGGATCCCAATGTTCTAGGTAGGTAAGAAAACTAAAACATGAAAGAGCCCTGTCTCTAATGCCAAATCCAGTGCTTTTCCTACTTGACTATAAGACTTCTCAAATCTTAACATAACCCTCCTCAGTCTCTGCAGAAGCCTACTGTTCTAGTTTGCTAGCTGCCAGAATGCAACACACCAGAGACGGATTGGCTTTTAATAAAAGGGGATTTATTTCCTTTTAGTTCTTCAGAGGAAAGGCAGCTTTCAACTGAGGTTCTTTCTTACGTGGGAAGGCACAGGGTGATCTCTGCTGGCCTTCTCTCCAGGCCTCTGGGTTCCAATAACTTTCCCTGGGGTGACTTCTTTCCACATCTCCAAAGGCCTGGGCTGAGCTGCAAGTGCTGCGATGAGGTATGCTGAGCTGCTTGGGCTGTGCTATGTTGGGCACTCTCATTTAAGCACCAACCAATTAAGTCAAACATCATTCATTGCAGCAGGCACACCTCCTAGCTGACTGCAGATGTAATCAGCAACAGATGAGATTCATGTACCATTGGCTCATACCCACAGCAACAGAACTAGGTGCCTTCACCTGGCTAAGTTGACAAGTGAATCTAACTATCAAACCTACTTTATTTATGCTTCTACTATATGCTACTGTTATAAATTCTTGATATTATCCAAGATGCACCTTTCACATACCAATTATTTATCCAGTTGGACTCTCAGCTCCTCCTTTGTGGTTGGACTAATTTTTTTTTTCTGGAAATAATCATATCCCAATTAGTTTTAATTTTATTGATTTTTTTCCTAACACAGATCAGATAAAATGTTCTAACATTTTTATCATCTTCTATGTGCCAGGCAATGTGCTAAGCACAAAACATATATTTCCTCATCTAATTCTTGCAACAAAATAGGGAACTGAGTCTCAGAGAGATTAAACCACATCCTTAAGATAGTAAAGCCACTGGATTTTCAGTCAGTTTCAAGTCAAGATTAGCCCTCTTTCTGCTGAAACACCCTGCCTTCTCCTATATACAAGAATGCTCAAATATCAACTTACACAAAAGTGCATACGTCTGTTTTTATATTTAAATCAGAATTTAACAGACATTTATTTGCACTGAGTACTGTGCTCATCCCTTAAGAATTGAGGAAGGAGTATAAAGATTAATAACAAACATTACACTTTCATGTTTTGCGTCACTTGGTGTGGATAGAGCCAGGGAAATCTGAGGAGTGAATCTGACAGAAAAGGTCAGTCTTCACCTAGGCAGACTGGTGACAAATATGTGCTGATATCTCAGAATTAATCTGAATCATCCCCCAAACACAGATACAACAATTTCTATCAAACAATTCTCTTACATAGGAATTTTGCTGAACACAGTGTCCCTCACATAATGAAAAATTACAAGTAATGGACAGAAGCAGAATTTTATTAATAGTGAAGAAAAATAAACCAAACGAAATAGACCTACAGATGACACAGATATTCACAAAAGACAAAAACTTTAAAAATAACTATGGTAAATATATTTTAAAATCTACAGAAGATGATGGATACAATGACGAAGAGATGGGGGAATTTCAGGAGTGATTTGGAAACTGTATAAAAAAGAAGCAAAAGGGAATCCTAAAGTTGAAAAATATAAAACCAAAACTTTAAAAAAATTATTGGATGCGATTAACAGCAGGATGGACACAACAGAAAAAAGATTGGTATACTTGGAGAGAAGTCAATAGAAATCACCCAAACTGAAGCGCAGAGAATGAAAGTTTGGAAAAATTAGAGTCCCAGTAACCTGTGGGACAATATAAAGTGGTCACTCCTATATATAATTATAATCCAAGAATGAGATAAGAGGGAGAATGTGGCAAAAAAAAAATTGAAGAAGTATTAGCTGAAAATTTTCTCAATTTGGTTCTTTAAAAGGCAAACCATTGGTCCAAGAAACTCAGTGAATCATAATTATAATGACTACAGAGAAAGCTATACATAAAGCCACAGAAAAAAAAACTACATAACATACAAGAGAAATACAATAAAAGCTATAGCAGACATTGCAAGAGAAACATAGGAGGTCAGAAGGCAATGGAACTGTGTCTTTAAATACAAGAAAACACTGTCAATCTGATATTCTCTATTCTCTAGGTGAAAATATTTTTCAGAAATGAAGGAAACATAAATATATTCACATATAAATAATAGTGTAGACAATTTGCTGCCAGAAGGCTCACCCCACAAGAAATGTTAAAGGAAGTTCTTCAAGCAGAAAGGAATAGATGCCAGATAGACCAAATCTTAAGAAAGGAATAAAGAATACCAGATAGGGTAATTATTTGAGTAAACAGGAAAAGCCTTTTAAAAATATGAACCCACAAACTTACTTAAAAGACCATTGACATTTTTAGAGCAAAAATAATGAGATCTTATCTATAAGATATTTGGAAGTAAAACATATGACAATAAGAGCACAAAGGGCAAGGGGGTAAATAGAATCATATACTTGTAAATTTCTTAAATTGTTTACAAGTAGTATAATATAAGTAGTATAATATTTGAAGGTAAATGTGAATAGTCAAGGTGCACTGGAAAATTCTAGAGCAAGCTCTAAAAATTAACACACAAAAAAACTCAACAGAGGAGGCATGATGAAATACTGAACAAATATTTGGTTAACCAGAAATAAATCAGGCCAGGAAGAATAGAGGAACAAGGAAAAGATAGAACAACAAAAACAACAAAAAACAAATACCAAGATGATAAATTTGTTCTACCTTAATTACATTAAATATAAGTAAATGAAACATTTCATGTATGCAGTGACTGTCCAACTGGATAAAGACACGAGACTCAACTATTGACATTTATTACCAGTGCATTTTAAATATAAAGGCACAGAGTGGCTACAAGTAAAGGAATAGAAAAAAATATATACCATGAAAACACTAAACATAAGAAACTTGGTGTGACTATCAATATCAGCTACAGTACACTCTAAGACAAAATATTACCAGGATAAAGAGAGACATCTGTCAATTCACCCAGACTTAGCAATCTTAAATACGCACATGCTTAACAACAAACCCACGAGTATGATTCTAATGTCTAAGATCTTGGTCTCCTGTAAAATCCAATCACCAAATAAAGGGTCATAAGCTTCCCTTGTGATCATAAACGCTCACTCTTTCTTGCTGTTCATTCACTGAGAGTTATAAATATTTCTATAGAGCTATTTTTGTGGATCTCTAATTCCTTTTCCCCATATCTCTTTCCGGGAAACAGATGCACAACTCTTTACTCATCTGATGTATACTTATTAAGTACCTCCTGGGCATATGAGTCTGCAGAGCATCTAATTTATGCTATGCTCTGTGCCAGGTGCTAGGGAAACATAGAGTAATTAATACAGCCCCTTATTGTTAAAGAACTCATTGCAATGATCCAGACTAAATCTATAGTATTAAATCCTGAGATGTATGTAGTAATGGGGCCATATATTCAATTTTTTTGCGTGCGCAAATTGCTAGGGAAATGATACTATATCAGTTCCTACAAAGCTAAAGTGATTACTGTTAAATTCGGCTTTCAAAGAAATTCTGTGTGACATTGGGTATGTATGTCTCTCTCTGTCTCAGCTTTTTCAAATACTAAAGGAAGAGTTTGAGAGTCTGTGTTCCTTTTTTTCTACTCTCATCACGTTATGATATCTGATGATGTGTAAATTGTGGCATATAGAGGACGATTTCCCTCCAGGCTCCATACTGCATATCATCACATTGGGCACATGAATCAATATGGATTTTATGGATAGAACATACGCCATCTGCACATTTAGGGAAAATGATTTGTGGAAATTTAGCTTATAATAGGACACAGTCGAATCTTGTACTTTTTAATACATGCTAAAATGTAATGGCATGAAATTAAATAGGACATCTTGTGGAGGTCCATTCATTTAGTCTCATTTATTCTGGGAAACTAGTCCACACCTGACTAGAGGGAAAGAAGCATAAATTTTACTTGTGGAAACAAGCAGTTGTATCGTGAGTGAAGAGAGAGAAATATATTTTTAAATTTCTTCATTCAACCTTCTGATTTCTATCCAATGAATGACTTTCTTGGCATACTTGTGACACACAGAATGTTCATTAAGAGAGAGCCTGGCAGCGTGCATTTGAATTCTTTTCAAATGTTGAGTGTGCTGCAATCCAAGTAAGTGATATAGGGAAAGCATCAAGAAGCACAGAAGAGTACCATGGAGAGTGCCTTGGTAACATGAAACAGCAAAGGCAGGGAACCTGGGGCTCAGTCCAAGACTAAGCTCCAATTATCTCTTGGTGACCAGGGGACCTTTCCTCGGTCTTTATCACTGCACACTGATACCACTAAAGCAGCTGGATGATACTGTTAAATGAACCCCTCCAAATGTAGTAAGTTAGGCAATGGGAGACTTATTTAAACCAAGGGAAGTTAATAGACTTGCAAATCAAGTGCCAGAACCAAGAAGAATATATTCTAGTTCTAAAGAAGTGCTATGAGAAGAAGGCTGAAGGAGGGACTTGATCAGGGAAACAGGAGGACTGGAATACAAAAGTGTAGACCAGCGAGGGAGTAGAGGTAGCCCAGTATGAAGAAATTGAATAAAGAAAATGGGTATTAAAAGAATGGGGATGGGCAGGGAAGACAACTGCAGGGAGGAGAGGTGAGATGGTAGCCAATGGTATGCTGGTAGATGTAGTAACCATGGGAAAAAACCTTATTTGTAGCATTTTCTGATTTCAGAGGTGTAAATATTCCCACTGTGGCTGATTTAAAACTACCCGCATGATGTCACTGAACACTGAGTTGGAAAGCATTGTGCACACCATTTTATAGTATTTCTGCCAGATAAATACAAGAGGCATAAGCAACCACAAGAACACAGATAGTAGTAAAATGCAGTTAAATAACTAGGAAGCGATGCATTTTGAGTATTAATTACCTTTGTTTTCAATATAATGTATTTAAATGTAATTTGTATAGTTAGTTTTTAATAGCTGTTTATGAAAAGTCTTGCAAAAATCCTAATAATTTAATTATGTCTCTTGTGAGCCATCTAGGGTTAACCTGAATATCGGTAGGTCTCCAGGTAACATCCCCCTTAAACATTTAGGTTTGCTTCTTGGATGGAGATTGGGGATATGGGAGATGTGACAATGGTAGAGGGGTTGGGATTCTTAAAGAGGCAGAATCATTGCTCTTCTGTCTTATTGCAAAACACAACTTCTCTAAATGAAGATCCTGTAGGATAGTGGAAAATGTCCTGGACTAATAATCATTCCTCTGGATTCTGTCTCCACTATGTTTGATTAGATGCTTTTTCCTCTTTATTCATTTTCTCACTGTAGTCTATTTTGGGTTATTTAGTTATCCTTTCCACTAGACTAGAGCCACCTTAAAGCAGAGTCTATAAGGAGACTTATCTTAAGTTGTTCTATGACTGGCCCAAAACAAAGCATGCTCAGATAAGTTTTTGAATAAATGAATCACAGTAACTTGCTTCTATCCCAGTGTGCAATCTGCATCAGTAAGTTTTCTATTTACTCCATCCAGCTGGAACTGTTAGGCCTAACAGAGTGAGATATGGGGTCAAACAGACCCAAGCAAAATCCAAGTTCACTGACTCTGGGATTTGGACAACTTGCTAAATTTCTCTAAGCTTCATTTATTTAAAATGAGAATGACGCTAACTACTTTGTAAAGTTGTGGGGTAAAAGGAAGCTAACATGGAAGATACTTTTACCTATGCCTAGCAAGAGAATAACAACCAGCACAGTAACAGCAGTTAACATTGAGTATTAACTACACACCATTTGTTTCCACATTATATGTAATAATACATTTAAAGTCTCATAATAACACCATCAGGCAGTATTTACCATCAACTCCACTTGACAGATGCAGAAACTGAGAACCTAAGATATTTGATAACTAGCCCAAAATAACACAGCTTATATTGGCAGAATTGAGATTCTAACCCAGGGTGTCTGGCTTCACAGCCCAAGGCTGTTTTTTAAAAAATCATATCAAAATGCTTTTACTCCAGATGATAACAAATATTCCAAAGACCTAAAATATCCTGACGCCTATCACCATGACATCTCCCTTTCTAATATGTTTGTGTTTTGTCAACATGATACTCCCATCCTCTATCTATGCTACAATCCATTGCCCCATTTTGCAAGTTGTATTTCCCTCCTTGTGTTAAAACCTCAACATTCACTACGCTTTTCACTCAGGTCCTGTGGAATTTTATGCAGAATCTAAGCTCCTGCGATACCTGGTATTATATTTTCATATTTATTTATTTCCTATTGATTTCCAAAAAGAGACTTTGGAAGGCATCATGTTTACAGTGAAATAATGATAAAACAGAATACAGGTAGATAATTGAGGCTGGGAATATATGATTCAAAGAGAAACAATAAGTAGAAAATTCAGAATATATGCTTATATATGTAAAGCATGAGTCGTATGATTGCTATGGGTGTGTGTGTGTGTGTGTGTGCGCGCGCGCGCACAATAGCCTTTCAGCATTCTAGAAGCCAAAGTGAAAAAAATGCATATGCAATTACAAAGAACTTGTAATCACTTTAAAAAAGAGGAGAAGGGGAACCCCGGTAGATCTTGTGGTGGGTGGAATTTTATATATGAAGAACAGAGAAGAAACGGACATTGTCTTTAACCACAGTACTGCAGTCAGCTACCTCCAGGCATGAGTCTCATGTTTCATGTGACCCCTTTGAGAAATGTCAAAGTATCTGAGGAAGGCCAAAATAAATGCAGGGGAGCCTGTTCTTTTCTAAATACTGAGATACTGGCCAAGCCCACCTTTGATTCAAAATAGAAAAAATAAATATTCCCTCTATAGTTCCTTTTCTCCTGGGTACCTTTCCATTGTTACTTTATTCCCACTTGATATATTATTTTGAGATGGAGAAGAAGATCTAATGCTCTCTCTGTCCTCCTGGTTGAACCATTCATTCTACAATAATGTCTGGATTTGGATAATATAATCATCCAGGAGTGCTTTGAAATGAAATTATAAGACTGGCCCAGATTAGAGTTTCTCAGAGGAAGTGGGTCTGCACTGAAAATTACTTGTTGCCCTTTGCAATGGTGGCAGTTAAATAACTCAACAGGAAATCCCTCAGAGAAAATCAATATACACCAAATTTAAAAATGTGGATGCAATTTGTGGGGAAAGTGGATTTGATGTGAGTCTATGTTGGCTACCAGCATAGAATCACTCCCGAGGTGGATTAAAGCATGTTGTAGCTCTCCATTCCAAATGCTAGGCTGGCCTCCACCTCACTTTGTAGACTCCATCTCCCTGGGGATTTCTGTAAATTGACTGTCAGTTCAACCCTGCTTCAGGCTACGGGACCAGTTCTGTCCAGAGATGGGGGACAACTGTGCCTTCAGCCATCTTTGACCACAAGTGCTCAGTTCCCTTTTCTCCTAATGGAGATGTCACCCTGCATGCTGGTGCAGGTAGAGGGGAATTTTCCTTGTGCCTCACACTGTGTACTAGTTCTAAGAACAGGAGTCCTGTTGTGTTCTGCAATTCTAGAGTCTCTGGCTTGATAACCTACCCACCACTGTCTAGGAAAAAGCTCTTCTTGCCCTTGCTGCCCAATGAATGTCACCTGCTGATGGAAGCAGCCTTTGACAAATAGAAATGATACAATATTACTTCCTTCCTGAAACTTCTCAATGACCTCTCATTGTATTTAGAAAATATCTTGGCCTGTAATGCGTGTCTGGCTTCTCCCTGCACTCTAAGCTCATCTTATGTGAACTCTATTGGAGGCATTACACAGGTCTCTCAGTTTCTCCAATAATCCAAGACCCTGCTTGGGGTATTTAAAGTTGTTTCCCAAGCTCTCTGTATAGCTGGCTTCCTTCTATCCACAGGGTTCAGCTTAAGGGCACTGGTTTGCTAAGCCTGCCAGAATGCAATATACTAGAAATGGATTGGCTTTTACAAAGGGGCTTTATTAGGTTAAAAAATGTACAGTTCTAAGGCTATGAAAATGTTCAAATTAAGGCAGCCAGAGTAAGGTACTTTGACTTTGAAGAAAGACTGCCAGCATCTGGAACACCTCTGTCAGCTGGGAAGGCATGTGGCTGGCATCTATTTGTACTTGCTCCCGTTCATTGCTTTCAGCTTCTGATTCCAGTGACTTTCTCTCTAAGCATCTTTGGGTCCTCACCTAGCTTCTCTGGGGTAACCTCTGTGTTTCATCTTTTCTTAGCATCTCTAAACATCTGTGTCTCTTGGATTCATCTCTCTGCTCTCTGTATCAGCTTTGAGATCACTCTATGTTGTCTGTCTTTTGTTCTCTTCAAGCAGGGCTCCAGTAAAAGGATTAAGACCCATCTTGAATTGGGTAGCTCATATCTCCATCGAAACAATTTAATCAAAAGGTCCCACCCACAATTGGGTGGTTCACATCTCCATGGAAACAACCCAAACAAAAGGTCCCACCCGACAATAGGTCTGCACCCACAAGATTGGATTAGAAGATCATGGTTTTCTGGGGTACATAAAAATTTCAAACTAGCACAGGCAACTCCTGAGAACAACCATTTTTGACAACTGTTTCTAAAATAGTATGCCTCCCCCATTATTTATGTCACTGCACTCTATTATTTCTGTCACCTGTATTATTTCCCTAACTTCAAGCTATAATAATTGCATTTATTTATTTGCATTCTGTAATTTGTCTGTCTCCCCTTCAACAATACAAATGCCATGAAAGTGGGGACCATATCTATTTTCTTCACAGCTATATCCCCAGTGTCTAGCATAGTATCTATGTCATAACACTTGCAAAATAAATACTTGTGAGATGAATTAATTAATAAAATAACGAATGATATAGTTCCCTGGGACTAGTTGCCTGACATTACTGTCTGTGGAATCTATTGTCTTCAGTGGGATTAACTATTAAATGTTATTGGCCATCCTTCATAACACTTATTATTCATAATGATACCTGTTGTTGCAAGCTTTTTGGGGTACAGAGGAGCCCTTTTTAAAAATTTAAATGCAATCTGTGATGAAATCCAAAAGATAAAACTGATGAAAATGGGTGTTCTCACCTTGACTGAGGAGTGAAAAGAGTCAAACTTCCTCTTGCACCCTTTAGATACTTTTGAAAAACACGGAATCCCAGACAGCAGAGTTCAGTAGTTGCTTCATTGATTCTATGATCCGTTTTCTAGACTGCATTTCCCTTTGCCTGTCCACATCCAGTCTCCAAGTATTGTCTTCACTCTAGAGTATGTTTTTACCCCAATCTCTCCTGCTGTGTCCCAGCACAGCACTTAATTGTTCCATGTTCCACGATCCACAAAATACATCACTAAGACCAGCATTGTAACAGTTGGTCTCTGAACTTGACAGTAAGCCAGTGATGAATCCCTCAACCAATCCATAACAAACTTTGTCAGCCTTCTAGTGCCAAGAAAGCAAGACAGATTTCTGTAAAACGATTTTAACAGATGGGATAATTCGGATCAGTTTTATTATTGTCTTAAAATGTATCTAATGCGCCCACAGTGAGGCTCCTAAGGACCCTGACAAAATCTGAGGTTGAAATTAAGCTGAAAAAGCATATGCTCACCAGATTCTCAATGCCTTCTGTAAGTACTGCTCTGTTTCCCAAGAACAACAAATTAAAACTCACTTAGTCACCCTTCCAGAGATAATGTCTCAATAAACCAATAAACCAAATACTATGTCCTGGCGTCTCTGCAGCTCTGATCTCCCCCCAAACAAACAAACAAACAAAAAGTGAATTTGAAGTTCTTCCCAATTACTCTCAATGCCTGGTGGTGGGTCCACAGGACAGAAAACTATCTAGACAGCAGGGGGCATGGAAGAGCCATTGGCCTGCAAGACGTTCCCCTTCCCCAATTGCTGCCCTTCCTTCCCTCCCAACCTCATACCCTGCATTGCCTGCCTTTCCTTTTCTGCACACCCCACCCACACCCTTCACATTATTTGATGCTTCCATGCCTTTGTTCATGCGCTTTCTACGGCTTGGAATGCAGAGGCCCATACCTTGCGCCAAAGAAGCATCTCCTCCGTTATCAGTCCTGGCATTGGGTGCTAGGGATGCAGAGATGAGCCATACACAGTCCTGCCTTTGGCAAGCCGGTGGTGTGATTTGGAGCTGCAAGTGTCAAATACACACCAGATTTTGAAGACTTAGTAGGAAAACAGGAATTTAAAATAGCCAAGTAATATTTTTTTATTGATCCCCTATTGAAAAGATAATATTTTTGATCTATTGGCTTAAATAAACTATACTATTAAAATTAATTTTACTTGTTTCTTTTTACCTTTTTAAATGTGGCTACCAGAAAATGTAAAATGACACATGTGGGTCATATTTTATTTCTACTGAACAGCACTGCTCTAGCTGAGTAATATCTAAATCTACCTGTCATTTGAACCATCTTGAGAAATTTCCCAAAAAAGAGATTCCAAGTTGCCATTCTCTGGCAGTTCTAATTTAGTAGGTCCTTATAGGGTCTTCGAATCTGTATTTTTATGGAGTTTTCCAGTTTATTTAATGATTATGATCACTGTAGTTTGAGATTAAGTTTCCCATAGTACTTTGGGCTTCCCTCTATTGTCGGGTTTCCCAACTGTTACTGCGTATCAGCATCACCTGGGGAGATTTAGAAAAAAAGTATAATTGGTCTCATCTTTAATATTTGGATTCAGTTGGTCTGAGTAAAGACCAGGCATTTTTTTAATGTATTTTAAAAATTAATTCTATTTCATATTTCTCATGTTGTCTTTTTAAATGTAATTTGTTGAGATATATTCACATACCATATAATCATCCAAAATATACAATCAGTGGTTCACAGTATCATGATGTAGTTGTGTATTCATTACCACAATCAATTTTTGAACATTTTCATTACTCTAAAAAAAATAAGAATAAAAATAAAAAAGAACACACAGAACATCCCATACCCCATATCCCCCATCACTTATTTATTTTTTGTCTTTATTTTCTTACTCATCTGTCCAACACTGGATAAAGGGAGTGACAGTCACAAGATTTTCACAATCACACGTCAAGGTTACTGGATTACAGTTAAACAGTTTCAGGTGTTTCCTTCTAACTATTCTAAAACACTAAAAACTAAAAAGGGATATCCATATAATGCATAAAAATGACCTCTAGAATGACCTCTCAACTCTGAAATATCTCAACCACTGAAACCTCTCAACCGCTGAAACTTTATTTAGTCTCATTTCTCTCTTCCTGCTTTTGGTCAAGAAGGCTTTCTCAATCCCATGATGTCAGGTCTGGGCTTATCCAGGGGGTTCTGTCACACGTTGCCAGGGAGATTTATATCCCTGGGAGTCATGTCCCATGTAGGGGAGAGGGCAGTGAGTCCACCTGCTGAGTTGACTTAGAGAGAGAGGCCACATCTGAGCAACAAAAGAGGTTCTCCAGGGGTGACTTTTAGGCATAATTATAAGTAGAGCCCAGGTATTTTTTATTTATTATTTTTTTAAAAAGCTCCCACATGATTCTCAAAGGCAAGAGGGGTAGAGATGGTTGTTCTAACCCAGCACTTATCATATGTATTGTATTTTTCTGTGTACTTCTCTATTGCCTTTGTTATACTCTGATCTCCCTGAAGGGAGAGGCTTTATCTTCGTTGTCACCATATCCCTTACGCAAAATCGTAGTGGCCATGGGGGTATAGATAAATGAGCAAATCTCATTATACCCTTCATAGTTTGACACTTTGGTGATGACTTTTCTATTCTGGTTTGGCTCTGGTTTCTACCTCTGGCATTTACTCTGTTTATTCTTTAACCCCATATACCTCCCCCTGGAGCAGCTTTCATTCCCAGATTCCTGCATGTTTGGCATTTTGTTCCAGCAGTGTGGTGTAGGCTCTCTCATTCTTCCAAGACTCTGCTATACTCATCACCCCCTTTCACTCTAAGGATTGAAGAAATGCAAGCTTCATGAAATGAAAGAGCTGGGATAAAAAGTTGGAGTTGTATTTATTCTCAGCTAACTCCTCTGACTTGAGCCCAAGTTCCATTACTCAGGACACAGGATAGAGAGCAGCTGATTCAGTGCCTGGAAGCATTGGGTCAGGTGTAAAAAGTTGTGTTTTGGGACCAGTGCTGCCACTGACTTCCGTGAGTGTGTAACTTCCCTCTCTGACCTCATTCTCCTCATGTATAACATGAGAGGGTAGACCAACAAGCAAAAAAATTTCTACATTCATTATGAGTAAGGGATTCCTTTGGGCCCACTCACCCTCCAAACATCCAGTGACAAAGACTTAATGGAGAACCTGCCATGTACCGATACTCCGATACTGCACTGTACTCACTGTGTGCCAGGGTTACAGCAGAGAACAGTTAGGAATGACCTTGCTAGGGATTTACTTTTAAAATTGAGCCTTAACCTTTCTATTGCAATACCCTTCTGTTGTTGGTTGAATATATATATATATATATTCAAGTCCTAACTCGCCGTACCTGTGAATGCAACTTTATTTGGAAATAGAGTCTTGCTTTGCAGACGTAGTGAGTGAAGATGAGGTGGATACTAATATAATACAACTTCCCAATCCAATATGACTGATGTCCTTATAAGAAGAAGAAAATGTGGATACACAGACATAGAGGGAAGACAACCATGTGAAGACAGAGGCAGAGACTGGAGTTATGCTGTCACAAGTCAACAGATAACAGATAACTGGGGCTGCCAGAAGTTGGAAGAGGCAAGCAAGGAGCCTCTGCTGGAGACTTTGGAGAAAGCATAACCCTACCAACACTTTGATTTTAGCCGTCCAGCCTCCAGAACTGTGAGAGAATACATTTCGGTTGTTTGAAGCTATGCAAGTTGTGGTACTTTGTTACAACAGCCTTAGGAAACTAATACACCTTTCCTCCTTTGAAACCCCCCAACCTACCCTCCTCCTATGTTGGTCTTCGGGTCCCAGCTAAGCCACTCTTGAACGTTTAAGGAACACATCTGCTTTCCCAAGGAACAGCTGATGAGAAGACTCAATCCCAGCTCAGCCAATATATACTGAGTACATCTAATTAATGACCAGAATGCTGATTCCCCCTCAAAAAATACCTTCAAATGAACATTTCACCACTCTGTTGTACATGAATTGTAAAATCAAACAAATGAATAAAAATCACTAGAAAGCTTTAAAATAACAAAATCTAATATGGGGGGTGGGGAGCTGGTATTCTGGGTTGGAAGTAGGGGATTCCATTGTAATCCTGGAAGAATAAACTGGCTGATTTGAGTATTTAAAAATAAAGACTATTTCCTGCTACCATTCAAAGCTGTGGCAAAAATAATAATATATGATTTCAAATTATTTTGAGTCGGTGTGTGATAACTGACAAGGAAAGGAGAAAAAAGGGGTATCTTTTGTTAACTAAGAAATTACCTTCCTTCCATAAATTCTCTGAGAAACCAGAAGACAGAATTCTGAGCTGAATGATTCTGATTGGCACAGAAACCTTTGAGCTACTTTGTAAAATTACTTGTGTTTTTCTACTAAAGGGAGGAAATTCACTTCCGAATGAATGAGTGGGTAATTGAAAATATGATAGGATTACAGAAGACAATAAAAATAAATGTAATTTAAAAAGGCCAAAGATCAAGTCTGACTCGTACATAAATAATGAAGCTACGTGACGTGAGTAATGAGAAGTCTTAGCGGCAGACTTAGGCACATTGACAGGGTAGTACAGCGCTTCCAGGGACAGGGAAGGGTAAGGCTGACATAAATCCAAACAGATGAAGCCCACACTTAATTAGTTTTCCAGCATGGAGCCTAATTAGTGAGGTGGCCCCTTAATAAATGGGTGGCGCAGTTTGGTGGCTGTTGTGGTGGCCACAAAAGTTAGGAAGCCCAAACTGCTGACAAGAATTAGAAGGTGGAATGTATGTGTCCCAGAAAGGGTTGCAAACATCTGCTGAATATTTACTTATGTGAAGCCCTGGCCAAGGGACTTTTGGAAAGTCATGACACTCGTTCATTTAATCCTCTAATTTAGATTGTATTTTCCTCATTTTGCAGATGGAGAAACTGAGACTTAGAGAGGTTTAAACATATCCTTCTTGGTAGTACCACTGTAACAAGTGTGCCTTTTGTTAGACCCACCTCACCAATACTTTTATTAATGATACATGTGGTTAAATCTTTGAAAAGAGGCAGCTTAACAGGGAAGGAAGTTGCAATGTAATGTGTCTTAAATAGTATTTGGAGTTATATGTCCTTTGGACCTTAAAGGAGGAAAGAAAAAAGAATCAACATTTTTTGACCCCTGGGAGGTGTCACTTACTACTTCATATGCTCCTGGGAACCACTGTCTCGTTCAGCAATCCCAGTGGCACTAGCTGTGGGTATTAGATACTGCTATTTCTGGACTCAGAGAAGTTAAGTACCTTTCCTGAGGTCACCCAGCTCCTAAAGGGCAGAGGATTAAATCCTACCTGGCTGTGAAAGGATGAACATGTGGAGATGGAGCAAAGGCCATTCCAGGGCAGGGTGGTAAGCAAGGCGCAGAGGTGTGGGAATGTTCAGGACATATGAAGATCCAAGGAGGTGACATAACTTGTCCAAATTGAAAAATGTATGTGATTAAATAAGATAATGTCCGAGAAAGTGCCCGAGGCAGCAGATGGCTCTCTGGGAGTTTAATACACATTAGCTCTTTTCCTTCCTCCCAAAGTCACTCATTACACATAAGAGCTAGGTTTCAAATCCAAGTTGAATCCAAGAGGGAATCCTTCTTGGACTGTATGACGCAGAAGAGGTGGTTTATTCTGAGATTGTGTGCAGAGGAGCCTGTACTAGGGCCCGCAGTGGGTCACACCCTCCAGGACATTCCTGCAGAGGCCAGGAAAGAGGCAAGAAGTGAGCATGCTTTAAAGTATACGGAGCTTAGTAGGGAAGCCAGGTTCATGAAAACAAGGGTATTCTAAGCAGAGGGCATAGCGTGAACAAAGGCTGGGAACCTAAAGAGTTCAGTGGGGTTGTGTGCTCAAAGTACAAAGAAGGGGATTGGGTAATGAAGCTGGGAAACTGGATAGGAATCAGGTCCTGGAGAGCTTTGTATCACAGCTAATGTGTCCTGGATTTATCCAGTGAGTAAAATGGGAATATCAGAGTTCCTTGAGGAGGATGAGCTAATGCTTAGACTTTCATTATAAATACTCATGAGGTAAATGGTTTCTCTGTCTGTAGTAGCCAGTCTCCAACACGGCCCCCAGTGTTTTCCCACCTCCTGGTGTTCATGCCTTCGTGGAATTCCCTCCCACAGGTATCAGGGTTGGTCTGTGTGACCAAAGGAGATGGCAGAGGACATGGTATGTCATTTCTCAGATTAGGGTACAAAAACCCTATAGCTCCTGTCTCCATCTCTGTTTCTTCCTATCTATTTCTATCTATATCTATCTATCTATCATCTATCTATCTATCTATCCATCCATCCATCCATCCATCCATCCTCTCTATATCTGTCATTTGTGGAAGCCAGCTGCCATGTCCTATCCTAAGCAGCCCCATGGAGAGATCCACATGGAGAAAAACTAAAGCCTCCCCCTGCCAACATCCATGCGTGTGAGCTTGGAAGCAGGTCCTCCAGCCTAGTCAAGCTTACAGGTGACGGTGTCCCCAGATGACATCTTTATTGCAACCTGAGAGACCCTGAGCCAGAACCAGCTAAGTTGCTCCCAGATTCCTGACTCTCAGGAACTATGTGAGATAATTCATAGTTGTTGTTTAATGCTATTAACTGGGTTAAGTTGGGGCAATTTGCTACGTAGCCATAGGTAACTAATACACTGCTTAAAGATGAGGAAACAGATTCAGACAAATGAAATGATTAAGGCGAGACCACACAGCTTAGTAAATGTCAGACCCTAATTTTTTCTTAGGTCTGACTTCTGACCTGTTCTTTCCTCTCCATCAGGCTGTTTTGCTATTTTCCTAGTTTCCTTAGTAGCACATCAGGGCTCAAGGTCTGAACACAGTCATTTCTCGGCCGTTCCTGAAGCATTTCTTAGCCCCTACTTTGTGCAGGAACTGAGCTATACAGTCAGTGGTATATTCTTATAAGATTCAAGATAAATTAAACATTGTCCCTGCTCTCTCTTTTTCTTATGGTCTTATTTAAAACTAGGCATATAAAAAGCTAACTGTAATAAAAGCTAATCATGTATAATAGAGTTAAAACTAAAAATAAAGCCCTAAGAATATAGTGGGGGAAAAAACAGAAAATAACTCTATGAGAGTAGTGGACCCAGTAAAGGTACCACCTGGAAGGTGAGTTTGATCTGTGGGGGGAGCAAAAGGGCATTCCTGGGTAGAGGAAACCAAAGGACCAGAGACATAGTAGCACAGAACTGCCCAGTATATTTAGGAAAGTGTTAACAATGTGTTTTGATTGCAGTAAAAGGAGCAACTACATACACTTACAGAGCTAGAAGAATGGGATCAGTGCATGGGAATAGGCCTTTGATGGTGAATAATGACTTAGAGTTTTGTGTGACTTGTCGTTGGCCTTAAGAATCAGATTCAACATTTTAATTCCTATGGAATTCTAATATTTTCTTAATGGAACTGTAGGCACTTTGCTAGTCACTTTCATGCACATTTCATTTAACTTTCCAAACTCCTGAAACCCCACTTCATAGATAAGAAGATAAAAGAGAAGTGAAAGAATTCCCCATTAGAGATGACAAGGTTGCCCTTAAGCTTGGGCTTATCTCTCCCTGAGGCTTCTGTACTTCTTGATACATAATTCATGCCTCTCTGCATTATTGCAGTAGCTTCCTTACTGGTCTTCCTGCTTCCACACTTGCCTCCTTATATTTTATGCCCACACAGCAACCAGAGTGATCCTTGTGAAAGGTAAGTCAGACGATGCCACCTCTCAAACTTTCCAATGTTTTGTCTCTCCTGGAATGGGACCCGAAGTACTTGCCATGATCTACAAGGGCCTCTGTGACCCAGCTCCTGGCCACTTCTCTGAACCATCCCCAACATTGACGCCCTCACTCACCATGCTTGAGCTGCATTCGCCAGCCAGGGAAGTTCCAGCTCAGGGTCTTTGCTCATGATCTCACTCTCTGTCTGCCTAGAATGTTTTCTCTCAGGTATCCACATGACTTTCTCTCTCCCTGTATTCATTTCTCTGCTTAAGTTCTTTCTCATCTACCCAATCTAATATATATTATTCCCTCAAGCCCCACCACTCCAGTGTCTCTATATCCTTTTACTCTGCCTTATTTTTCCTCATTTTCATTATTCACCTGACACCATACTTTTTTTTTAACTTTTTGTTGTAACATATGTACAACTCAAAATTTCCCATTTTAACCACTTTCAAGTGTATAATTCAGTTGCATTAATTACATTCACAATATCATGCTACCATCACCAATATCTAATACCCCAACATTTTCATAATCTCAAACAGAAACTTTGTACCCATAAAGTAATAACTCCCTACTTCTCTCTCTCTCCCCTCCCCACCCCGGCCCCTGGTAACCTGTAATCTACTATCTGTTTCTAGGAATTTGCTTCTTCATATATATGTATTTCATGTAAGATATTTCATATAAGCAAGAGCATATAATATTTGTCTTCTTGTGTCTGGCATATTTCACTCAACAAGATATCTTCAAGTTTCATCTGTGTTGTAGCATGCATTAGAATTTCATTCCTTTGTATGGTTGAATAATATTCCATTGCATGTATATACTACATTTTGCTTATCATTCATCTGTTGATGGATACTTGGGCTGCTTCCACTCTTTAACCATCATGAATAATGCTGTTATAAACACTGACATTCTGAAATCTGTCTAGGTCCCTACTTTCAATTCTTTTGGGTATATAGCTAGATGTGGGTCATATGGTAATTCTATTTTCAATTTTATGAGGGACTGTCAAGCTGATTTTTACTGTGGATGTACCATTTTACAATGCTACTAGCAATGTGTAAGTTTCTTATATCTCTGCATCCTCACCAACAATTATTTCCCATTTCTTTTTTTTTCAAATAATAGCCATCCTAGTGACTGTTAGTTGGGTATTTGTGAGGTTTTAATTTGCATCTCCCTGATAACCAATGATGTTGAGCATCACAGCTTATTGGCCATTTGTTTCCAGCACATTTGCTTGAAGAGATCATTCTTTCTTCAATTAATGTACTTGGCACCCGTGTCAAAAATCAGGGCCAATCAAAATATATATCTATATATCAGGGCCAAAGATGTATGGGTATAGCTCTGAACTCCCAATTCTATTTCTATTTGTCTATATATCTATCTCTATGCCAGTACCACCCTGTGTTGATTACTGTGGCTTGGTGGTAAGTTTTGAAATCAGGAAATGTGAGACATCCAAATTTGTTCTTCCTTTGCAATACTGATTTGGCTATTTGGGGCCTCTTGTGTTTCCAAACAAATTGTGAATTTGAAGATTGTTTTTTCTGTTGCTGAAACAAAGGATGTTGGGATTCAATTGCATTGAATCTGGAGATTGCTTTGGGTAGAATCGACATCTTAATATTAAGTCTTCCCATCCATGAATATTAATCTCAATTACCCTGGCAGAGACTTATAATATATTGTGGATTAGCAGTAGTAAAAGTGGGCATCCTTGTCTTGTTCCTGATCTCAGGGGGAACATTTTTAGCCTTTCACAATTGAGTATACTATTACTGTGGGTTTTTAATATATACTTCTTATCATGTTGAGGAAGTTATCGTCTATTCTTATTTTTTTGAGTGTTTTTACCATTAAAAGTTGCTAGGTTTCATCAAATGCTTTTGTGCATCAATTGAGATAATCATGTGATTTTTTTCTTTCATTCTGTAAATGCAATATATGACTTGATTGATTTTCTTATGCTGAACCACCTTTGCATACCTAGAAGAAAATCTAATTGGTCATGGTGTATGGTTCTTTTTCTTCACTGTTGGGTTTCATTTGCTACCATTTTATGGAGGATTTTTGCATTTATATTCATGAGAGAAATTGGTCTATAGTTTTTTTTTCTTATTTTGATTTCTTTATCTGGCTTTGGTACTAGAATAATGTCAGTCTCACAGAATGAGTTAGGAAGAATTCTCTCTTCTTCAATTTTTTTTGAAAAACTTGAGAATGATTGTTGCTAATGCTTCTTTGAATGTTCACTGGGGTTCACCGATGAGGCTGTTTGGTCCTGGACTTTTCTTTGTTGGGAGGTTTTTGATTGCTGATTCTATTTCTTTACTTTTTATAGGTCTGTTGAGATCCTCTATTTCTACCTGAGTCAGCTTAGGTAAGTTGTGTGTTTCTAAGAATTTGTCTATTTCCTTTAGATTTCTAATTTGTTACCATATAATCATTCTTAGTGTTCTCTTATAATCCTTTTAATTTTTGCAAAATCAATGATAATGTTCCCCTTTTCATTTTAGATTTTAATTACTTGTGTCTTCTCTCTTTTTTTCTTTGTTGGTCTAGTAAAGTCTTGTCAATTTTATTGATCTTTTCCAAGAACCAACATTTGATTTCATTGATTCTCTCTGACACTATACCTTTTTGTTATTTTACTTATTTATAATCTGTCTCTCCTCTCTAAGATGCAAGCACAGTAAAGATAGTAAATTTTATCTGTATTATTTACTATTTATAATCTGTCTCTCCTCTCTAGGGTATAAGTACAGTAAGGACAGCAAGTTTTATCTGTATTGTTTATTACTATGACCAACTCATCTGGTTTGCCTGGGGACTTCTTGGTTTTAGCATTGAAAGTCCCATATCCTGGAAAACCCCTCAATTCTGGCAAACCAGGATGGCGAGTCATTTTACCATCATCCCCCCTTTAAAGGTTGGACTCAAAGTCCTGTCTACTGAGTAATCTAGACTGTCAGAGCATCATATATGACACTCACCAAAGGCAGAACAAGGTAATGCTAATTAGTTATCTGAACACCCCTGGAAACCTTCTTCAAGTGTTTCATTTAAAATGAAGCTCCCACCTAATGTTATTAATACCTTTATTTTACTACTTGTTTATATCCTGATTGCTTCTACTTCTCTCTCATACATTCATTAGGACTTTAACCTTCTGGAAGAGAGGTGGTACACTTTGTACATATAATACTTTGAACATAAAATGTTTGTTGAGATGAATATTTGTGTAAAGCTAGATGAAGACCCCAGAATTAAGCTTTCATAATAAAGCCATCGTTCTCCACTAATGGAGAGACTGATGGGACTATAACTGGCAGAGAAAGTGTGTAGAGTACTGTATATACTTCAACAACAACAGTTTGACAAGACTGAATGCTGAGTAGAGGTGTGTGTATGTGTAGAAACTGGAGAAAGTATAGTTCATCTGTCACTTTGGCCAGTTGTTTGGTCAAGCAAGCAAGTGGCCTGATTGCTACTGTGAGGATATTGTATGGATTTAATTCAGCAATAATTTGATTGCATCTATGGCTGATTACATCTGCAATCAACAGAGAAACTTGCCCTCAGCCATGAGAGAAGTCTCCTCCAGTCAGTTTAATGGCCTTAGAGGGAGAACTGATGATTTCAGCACTTAGAAAGAATTTCTATTTCTACTTTAGCCAACTAGCTTCTTCTGGGGAATCAATTCCTCCCTGACATTCCCAACTTGCAACCTGCCCTACAGAATGCAATTTGCCAATCCCCACAGTCACGTAAGCAATTCCTATAATTTCTGTCTCTGTCTCTGTCTCTCTCCTGTTGTTCTGTTTCTCTGGAGAACCCTGACTAATATGGGGTGGGGGTGGGAGTGGAGAGAGAGGATGAGTGTGAGAAGCAGCAGTAGAAATGATCAAAGGAATCAGGAAAAGAAGGAAAGAATGAGTTCATAATTCAAGATGGGTCTTAAGGCTTATGGTTAAGGATGTTTACTGAAGCACTGTGTGTAAGACTGGACATACCAAAAATATCCCAAAGGAGAGCATTGTTTAAATAAATTATGACCCAGTTATACTATGTTTCATTAAAGTTGATGTTGAAGAATAAATGTCCTTTCATAGGAAGATGTTCATCACATATTTTATATAGGGAAAAAAGGTGACACAAGATTATGTAGTGCTATTTATCCAGCATAGTGGTTGAGATCATAGCCTGACTCTTCAAATTCCAGTTTCCCCATTTACTTGCTGTGTGATCCTAGGCAAGGCCCTTACTCTCTGAGTCTCAGTTTCCTCATCTGTAAAATAGGGATAATAATAGCATCCCTCAAAGGGAATTTTAAGAATTAACTGATGACATACGCACAAATGCTACCTATTGCTATGTCAATATTACAGCATGGGTCTATTTGGAGAGAACATATATGTGTGTATGTGTACAAAACATATCAATAGTGATAGGATTGTGGGTGATTGACATTTTCTCCTTTATACTCATCTGTAGGTCTAATTTTCTCCAGTCAATGTGTCTTAATAATGTAATTTTGTATAAAAACAAAAGTAAACCAAACAAGATAAAGAGACCAAGGTGGGTATCAGGATTTGGAATATGAAGGCAGGAAACTGAAGAACCAGAGAACTGAGACCAGGGCTAAAACATTAATGACCAGAGAAGGCAAGAGGGAGGAAAAGCAGTCAAGGCCAAGACTCGCTTGCGACAGTTCCCCACATTGGGCTTTTCTGCACCTACAATGGGAAGGCTGACCACAACTAAAATGCACAGGATAGAACAGACAACAGTTCTATGTGGCACCATCTGGGAAATGCTAAGCATATACATTGGGTACCAATGACTGTCTGAACTGACTCCACAATCTGTTTTTATATTCTCAGTTAAACTTTTAAAAACTCCTTTTTGAGATTAACTGAAATTTGAAGCTTTTAAAAATGTGAATCTCTTTAGAAATACTGCTAAAATAAGATATGCAATTATTTTAAATGGAAACTTTTTTGAAGCAATAGTTTGGCTTAATTTAGTAATTTCATTTAACAGAATGAAGTGTCAGTTGTCGAGAGGCTTTCCTGCCAAGATAGTAGCTACTGAGAACTTTGAGCAAAGCTGACAGCTGATGTTACCAAAGCACAACGGTCTCACTTCATTCGGGTCTGCTCAGAAAGACTCCAGCAAGAAAGAGTCAGATTTACTATTGTAAATACATTTATTTTCAACAGAAAAACATTGATATAAAAATATATGGAACCTGGTAGAATGCTCGCTTTCCATGCTGGAGACCCGGGTTCGATTCCCAGTTTATGCACCCCCCCAAACAAAACAAAACAAACAAAAATAGATGGAACCCAATGCAATTTGGTATCCTGGGTTTGTGATCCTGGAACACACAGAAAGTCATTAGTGGAAAACTAGTGAAATCTAAATAAAGTCTATAGTTTTGCTTTGATAAATGCACCGTGGTTGTGTATATGGGGGAAACTGGGTAAAGGGTAGATGGGAATTCTCTGTGCTATCTTTGCAACTTTTCCATAAATCTAAAATTATTCCAAAATAGGAAGTTTATTTTTTTGAATCTGAAAGGAATTATAACTACTGTAATAGTGCATTTCTGAGTTCTTATTATGTGCTCATTGTTTTACTTATATTCTTTTAACCGATGCGATGACAATATAGTTTGTTAGGTATTCCCCTGGAATGTCTCTCCCATCAACTCCCATCCTTTCAATAGCCTGTCAGTGCCTCTTCCCAAACCATTTATATTCCTTCTCATCTGGTTTCCCTGGCTTCAGCATCTCTCACAACCAGACATCCTTCGGTGAATCCAATTTCATCCCCAGATCTAAAATCTGCCCCATCTGCCCCCCTGTATAGAGCAGAGTTTCTCAGTCTCAGCCTTATTAAGGTTTTGGATTGGGCAATTCTTTATTGTGGAGGATCTCCTGTGTTGTAGGATGCTTAGCAGCATCCCTGATCTTTATCCATTAGATGCCAGTAGCAACCCCTCCCTCTAGTTATGACAGCCAAAAATATCTCCAGGTATTATCAAATTCCCCTGAGTGTCAAAATCACCCTGGTTGAGAACCACTGGCAGAGAGAACAAAGTCTAAGTTATGACATTCCAAATTTTCTTGCTATCCAAGCCTTTTGCTCTCTCCATCCACATTACCCTACCCTCACCCCATGACAGTATTCTTCTTTTCTTTAAAACTTTGTTCACTCTTTTGCCTCTGAGACTTTGCTTGAGCTACTGTCTCTTTCTGAAATGCTGTCTCCCCAGAAGGTGCCTCTCTCCCTATCTTTCACATAGGAGACACTGTTGAATACATTAATTAAGGATAGTTAGAAAAAAATGCTTTATCTCTCTGTCCCCACCATATAATGAAACACTACCTCCTCAGGCATAACTTTGTTCTCTTTTTCTTGCCTACCACCTGTGTCTAACTTTTGTAGCCTCTATGTGTACAAATAGTTACAATGGGTTATTTATACACCCATGTCTCTATCTCTTTGCCTCCCGAATCAGCCTATGAGTTTATAGGATATTAAATCTTAGCCAAAATTTACTTGGTATTTATTATAATCTAGGTTTTGTGCCAAGCAACCTTTAAAAAGTGTCATTCCCCCCCCCCACAACCACACTATGTAAAAGATATAATTATCCCATTTTATAGAGTAGAAAATCAAAGCTCAGTGACTCTGTGTTATTGTCTCAAGGTGACACATCCAAAAGGTGGAAGAGCTGGGATTCAAGTTTAAATCAGCTTAATATCAGAGTTTAAGTTCTAAATGACATCATTAAGGAACATTTTTCTTAATTATGTTTTTGGCTCCTACTACAACAATGGAAGTTTTTTGCATGGTGATGTTGCTCAACACAGATCTATACCTTTAGCTATGAAATCTAAAGCTTTCCACATAAAACAAAAGTTACAAACAAATCCCATCCTTGTGGCTTTTAGTCTTTTATAGGAAAGGCCACAAAATCCTTAAATTATACGAGGAGGGCTTAGTAGCATTTTCTTTACATGAAAAGAATAGTATAGAACCTTCCTTCCTTTGCAATTTAGTCAACCAGCTACAAATGTTTTCATGAAGTACTTGAGACTAGTTTTGCCTGAGTCTATTGACCTGGGACCAGTGGATGGATATTAAATAAGGCAGGTTTAGGCTTAATCTATGACAGATTTTTCTAGCATTACTCCTTCATGACAATACTAGCTAACATTAA
The DNA here is from genome assembly GCA_004026745.1 of Myrmecophaga tridactyla. Taxonomy (NCBI): domain Eukaryota; kingdom Metazoa; phylum Chordata; class Mammalia; order Pilosa; family Myrmecophagidae; genus Myrmecophaga; species Myrmecophaga tridactyla. Next base: position 26,666 of record PVIY010025378.1, read on the forward strand.
CTTGCATGCTTCCTATGTGCTGGTTTCTATTTTTAAGTACTTTATATGTATTAATTAATTTAATCCTCACAATAACTTAATGAGATTGGGGCAATTATTATTTCCATTTTACTGTTGAGGAGACTGGGTTATGTGGAGTTTAAATAATGTGCCCACATAATCTGGCTTCAGAGCCTATGCTCTTAATCAGTATTTTATATGCCTCTCAAAGAAATTGATAGCTTTATGGGGTACTGAAGACACAGAGACTGGAAGAATTCATGTAGCTAGCAGTCTAGCTATTGGGGATGTCATAGAGAATATTCCTGCATTAGCTGGAATAACTACATATCTTTGTTCAGATTGTTATAATAGCAGAAATCACCTCCTCTGGAATATAGCTGCTAATGAGTCTGTTTTTTTTTTTTTTTTTTTTTTTTGCCTGCAACCAAGAGTTTCTTCAGTGCAGGAAATAGGTCTTGGCTTTGTATATTTAGTGCCTTCCACAATGCCTGGCATGCAGTGATTTGAAATAAAAATTTGCTGACTTTGTTATTTACCCCAGAGGGTTTGACAACAGGAAGCTGTGAGGAGATCTAAGAAGAATGGACCTTGTTCTCGAATCCCTCAAAGACAGAGACATTTTGCTCTCTGGAGCATTGCTTGGCAAACACAATGCTATCATCCATTACCTTCTTATTCATGAAGGTCAGATGGCATGGCTCCTAGAAAGGTTCCCTACTAGGTCTCCAGGCAGGCCCTGAGTCCTTCAAGGATATTCTTTAAGGGTCTGACAAATCAAATTACAATGACTGGACCATGCTCAGTCAGTTGAATCCCTTGAATAGCTAAAGATGCTAATACATCTTTTGGAAGGAAGCATTGGATTTTACAATGGGACAGATAATAGGCCTTTCTCAGGTTAGCATGGATGGGAGTGAGAGTAAGTCTATAAAATTTCTTCCTAATTTAAAGAAAGAACAAGGAAATAATTTATGAAATACTATTGGAACAGAAATGAGATTTACAATGGATAGTTCTAAGTATCAGATGTCAAAACAACAAGCATTCTCTAGACAGTAGGAGGTGGATAGAACCATCCTTTATTGCTTGGAAAGGCTTCCAAGGAGAGACAGGCTGGACAAAGATTGATATTTAAGGAGTCTGCTCCACTATGAATGGAAATATGCTGTGGAGGAAGAGACTATATTCAGCAGGTTTTGGATCCCTAAAGCCTGCTGCAAATAAGGGGTCCTTAAGTTAGCTGCAAAACTCATGCATCTCAAGTTTTTTCTCCAATAAAATGAGAGTAATAATATCTTCTTCAAGGACACGAGAGAATTTGAGAATGTATAGAAAAAGCATGGCACTAAGCAGACTTTAAATAAACAGGAATTGTTTATTTCACGTCGTCCATAGAGTAGTTTATGGGAAGTGGTAAGCTCTTGGCTCTAGCAGAGGCTAGACCACCAAGTTCTGGGCAGCTATAAAGAGGAGTCCTATGTGGGCAAGGCATTGGGTTAGTTGATCCTTCACATAAGACCCATTGATTCTATGCCATTCTATGCTCAAATACTTTTCAACTGTATCTCTCACTTTCTATACAGACTTATTCCTCTCTACTAAGCATTTGGACCTTTTGTCAAACCATTTACCCACCCATCTCTTTCATCCATCTAATTAAGTAATAGTAGTACTTCTAATGCAAGTCTGTTTATTTGCCTCCATTCATGCATCCATGCATCTATTATCTATTTATCTAACACTTTCTATCATCTATACCTATCTATCCTTCTATCTATCTAATTATCCATCTCATCTATTTTTGTTTCATTCATCTCTCCTCTTCTGAACTCCCTGAGTGCACTATTTTCTTGGCCCTTAGTAAAGATTGCCCCTTATTGTTGACTAAAATGTCTAGTAAAATCTTTGAAAGTACATAATTTCATATCTTCTTTTAGTCAACTTTGTAATCCACAAAGGGCCTAAAACTGTACCTGTAGAGGAGAAAGTAACTAACATGTATTAAGCAAATCCTTAGTACCAAGCGCTGAGCTAGGTTCTTTAGTCATATTAGCTCTTAGAATCTTGAGAAACAACCCTGTATGATATCATTATTCCACTTTATAGTTGAGGAATCTGAAGCTCAGAGGAGTTAAGTGTTTTGATCAAAATCATATAAAGTGGCAGAGCCAGATGTTTCTACCCAAAGACCATGCGTTTACCACCACATCACGCTCTTCTCATCTGCAATAGGAATGGCAAATGTGTCTCAGCTTGCATGCCACTGACATTATGAGAACAGTGGGGATGAGTGGTGGAAGGCATGTCATCTATTTGCTGTCCCTGATCTCTACTGTTCAGTAAACATGGATTGTTTCCCTTACCATCTCACAGCCAACTCCAGGAAGTAGATGTCTATAAGGACTGCTTGAAAGGAGGGCACAGTCAGGATGCCAGCCTGTTCGTCAGAGAAGTGCTGCCCTTCTGTGATTGCTGGTTCTGTGTATGCATACTGCAGGAGCATAATACTGATGAAGGATGAATAAAAGAATGAATGGTTAAATGTATTACTAGGCAGCTGAGTCAGGTCTAACCTCAGTTTCACTAGAACCTTCTACAAAATAAAAATGGGTTCAGATTTTGACGTCTCAGATTTTTAAAGAGACAATGTAGGGTTTTCAGAAAGAGAATCTGAAATATATGTTTCAAACATAGTACAAACATGTACAAAGTAATCAGTCACTATTGAATGAATGTCTAAACGCTCCTGAGAAAACTATAATGCTAATTCTTCTGTTTCTAACTACATCTGCTAAGGTATTTCCTTATGTGGCTTAGAACTGTGTACTTCAAATCTAGACCAAATAAAATAATTTCAGTAAAAAAAAAAAAATAGAAAAAAATAAAATAAAATAAAAATGGGGAATTAGCATAGTTCAAACCACTTGAGTTTCCTTCTCTTTGTGGGAAGACCCAGGGCCTCTGGAGGGAATAACAAACCTAAGATCCCATTGCTGCCTCCACTGACATCATTCTATATGCAAATTCAAGGTCTCCACTCCTGAACTCATTAGGCCATATAAACTCAGTCTCAAGCTTCCAGAAGTTTGCATAAGTGATATGAATCCCTTATGAGCTGGGAGGAAACACCACCTTCTTAAATGTGTTGCTTTATAGGCAAAAAGTGGCAGAGAAGAGATTGAGAAAAATTTTTAACCCTGACTTGAAACAAGCACACCTAATTATTAACCAGGAGGGCTAATGTTGAGGTCATATTCTAATGCAGGGTTTGGTCTAGCAGTGAATGATTTCCCCCAGCCAAGAAGATGTATTCACACCATCAGACAAGGAGAAAACAGAAGAGACAGATGAGGAGCAGTTAATAGAACTTACATCCCTCTTCAATGAGGAAAGTTTATCCTTGGTACCCTATGCTTGTTTCTCTTCAGGGAATTTCAGTAGGCAGGGCTGCACTGCTGGTCTCACAGTGAACACTGCCATAGCTCAGGGTAGTCTGATCAGCTCTTTCTCACAATTGGGACATTCCAAAGTTAGTTCACCTTCCTTAGAGTTAGAGACATTATATACAAGGTCCTTTGTATGTGCCATCTACAGCTGTTTTCATTCTAAGCAATCCTGACTTAAGGCTAAATAATTTCAATTAAAGTCAACAAAAATTCATTTGGCATCCACTCAGAGGTATGCACAGTTCTAGACACAGGAGATATGGAAATGAAAAAAAAAATAGAACACAGGTGTATTAAGAGAGGTTCTCTAGGAAAACAGAACTGACAGGATGTGTGTGTGTATCTTATATATAATGCAAATATTATGAGTTTTTTTTTGTAGGAATCAGCTGATATCATTGTGGGGATGGGCAAGTTCAAATTCATTAGGGTAGGCTGTAGGCTGAGAACTCCAATGAAGGTTTTCAGTGAATTTTCCAGGAGAAGCTGGCCAGCTGAAAATATTGACGGACATTCTCTTTCTGATGGCTGAAATCATCACTTCTCCTTTTAAGGCCTTCAACTGATTGGATAAGACTTCTTTCATTGAAGGCAGTTTCCTCAGTTGATTGTAGATGTAATCAGCCATAGATGCCATCAACTAACTGGTGATTTAAATCCATGAAATATCTTCATAGTAACAATCAGGCCAATGCTTGCTTGACTAAACAACTGGACACCATAATCTGGTCAAATATATACATGAACTTAACCATGACAACAGGATTCCTGCTTTCAATGAACTGATTGACAGGAGGACAGGGAAGAAGAGGAATATTATAGTGGAGCACACTTGGTGCTGAGGTAGAGGGAAATGCTAATACTACAGGAGCATAAGGGAAGGGTTTCTATCGCCCATTTGGGGAAGTTTGGGTATAGTTTTTAGAAGATACCAATCCCTGAGAAAAATAATAGAGGATGAGTGAGAGTTTCAGATAAGTAAGACAAGCACTCCAAGTAAAGGAGACAGTGTGAGCAAAGGCCTGGCCTTGGGAACTAGTATTTTGTGTGCAGGCACTTTGATCCATATTGAGAAGCTGCGCAGTGAATGATGAGACTGGAGAGAAGTCATGGCAGGGCCATCCTTGCTAATGAGCAAAGCGTTTAGAGTACTAAAGGATTTTATATGAAGAAATTAAGGATTCATATTTATGTTTCACATGATCATTCCCAGAGGTACAATGGGGGAAGGCCTGGATGTGCCAAAACAGGAGGTGAGGAGATCCTGGAAGATCAGGGGCATTACTTGAGGGTTGGAGTAGCGGTTGCAATTTTGGGAGATATTAAGGGGGCTGATAGTTTGAGGCCACTGGGGGAAGGGATATTGAGGAGTCTGGGATTAGTTCAAGTTCTGGCTTTGGATTTGTAGGTGGCATCAACTGGTGGTCAATGAAGCAGAGACAATGGGAATATGATGGGGGAAGGCACAGTTTACGGGTGGTGAGGGTAGGGGGTAGGGAGTCCAGATTCATTCTCTGGACCTGAGGTCCCTGTGGGTCATTCATCTGGGGCTGACTGATAGATTGCTAGTATCACTTAGAACTAGGGGTTCAGATGTGGAGTTTTTTTTTAAAAAATTGGGTGTTGAAACAATGGGTATGAATAAGGTTATTCTGAAAGAATACATAAGGTGATAAGAGCAGGGAGTAGGATCCAAGTCAATGGAAACAAAGAAAGAGACCCCCAAAAAGAAGTCAGATTGCCAGGGAGATGACTAGAAGGCCAGTTGCCTTCAACAGAGCTGTGGGCCTAGAGGTGTGTCAGAGGTAGTGAGGGTAGGGGGCCAAGTGCCACAGCTGCACAGCGAGCCTCACAGTCAGGCGGTCACTCACCATCGGAGCTGGATGGGAGATCCAGGCAGGTGGAAAACAGCTGAGCACGAGGGGTGAAGGGGAAGGCAATAGGAGGGTGAAGTGTCAAGAATCTTGGCTAAGAAGGGAGGGAGGGAATAAAGAGCACAGCCAAAAGGAGGCAGTCATTCAATTCGAGGTTTTCTTTATTTGTTTGTTTAGGGTGAGAGAGACCTGAGCAGGTTTATAGATTAAGAGGAAATGGCCAGTGGAAAGGGTAGGGGGTAAAGAAAAAACTGAGAGCTGAGATTGGGATTGAAGGGAAGCAGGAAGGGAGGCTTCTGATAAAAGTACCTCTTCATCCGGCTAGAGGAAAGGAGGTGCGAATCCCATAGAATGCAGTATCTCTGAGAAATACAATGCGGTGTTTAAAACGTGAGATGGATCCAAATGCTGTATCTTTGTATCTTTGGGAACTGAACAAATACTCCACGGGCTTGGTTTTCCTATCTAGGAAAGTAGGCTCATAGTACCCCACCCCCATCCCACCCCCAGGCTTCTCAAGAAGAGTGCATGAGATTGGGTATGGAAAGCATTTAGCACATGCCAACACATAGTATGTGTCCAATAAATTAATGTGCTTTTTGTTTTTTTTTTTTACATGGGCAGGCACCAGGAATTGAACCCGGGTCTCCAGCATGGCAGGAGCTTTTTTTGGCTTTCTAATCAGCAAACCAAACCATCATTGCCTTTGTTAATATGTGAAAATGTGTTTTGAATCTCCAAAAGACTTATTTACAAACTCTTTTGTAACAAAATTGATTTCTTTAATAAGACCTGCATCATACAACAGATCTGGTTATACACATATAATAGAATTTGGGTGGGATCAAAAACAGAGAGAAAGCTGAGGTATTTTCTTCCTTTTTTTTTTCTGTTGATTTTCTAGCTCTTTCCATCTTATAAGTTTGGGTTTTAGTGAAACACAAACTTTCAAAAATTCTGACTGTATTCCTCTTGCATTTGTTTTAAAACTGAATTGAAAAACTTCTAAAAATGCTTTTCAAAACTGAAAATATTAGAATGTGGAAACTCACCATGAGGTTTTTCATCAAAGCCACAAATTCTTTGGGGCTTGTTTCATCTCATGCAGTAGAATCACTGCATTATGGGCGGGTCAGGCAGAATCCAGATTACATTTACATAAAATGCACAAGTTTGAGCCTAGAATTTTCGGCATCGTTTTCTCTCCCCTTTTTGAGTCTTTCTTTTTCTCTTTTTTCATTCATCTTCATTTTTTAAAAATTTCTTTCAAGAGTAAATTAAAAAGCAGAGTACAGCACTGTACTTATGGAAAATTAACAATAAATATATCAGTAATCACCTCTGGATAGGTCTTCGGAGTTTGCACAGGTCATTCATTCACTTATTGCATTCTATTTACTAGTCAGCAACCTTCCTTGCAGCCATCTACCGTGGGTCAGTTCTGGTGCTCACTCTGGGCTTAGACAGAGGAAAAGGTAAGGCTCTTGCTCTTAAAAGATCCCCAGAAACAAGAGTACTGGGATTTAGGCAGGGCAAGTGGTTTGTCCAGGGTCACAATGCTTAGTAAGGATTGGATCTGCAACTTGAATGTAGGGTTTTTAAGTCCAAGTTCAGTGTCATTTTAGTACATCACTATGAATTCTTAATGAGAAACACTGTCTTTGCTGTGGAACTTAAAAATGTTGGCAAACATGGTATAAAACCTATTTTCTCAGCTGAGTATGCTCTACATCATTTCTCTATTCTACTCAGAAATCACCCTTTCCTCATGCCCATTCCCAGTTGAACTATTTGGTTAGTCCTAGCTGCTACTTACTTATATGATTTTCATCACAACTGCTTGGTTACAGGTCTTGAACTTTCATTTGGTGAGAAGAGAGTCCCAACATCAATTGAGGAGGGACAACGTGTAGAACAAGACGTGCTCTAAGCAAGAAGCAGATGTTTTATAGTAATTGAACAATAGAATGAGAAGGATCCTAACAACCATGTAATCTAGCCCCCTGGCTGTTCTTCCTGACTTGGTGTCATTCTCACCTATCATTTTACAGATGGAAAACCAAGGTTCTGTACAAACAAGTACTGTCCTCACTGCACGTAAATTGTGCAGGGCAGCTGACAAACGGGAAAAGTAGGGCACAGGAATGGCATAGACCAGTAAAATAACCAGTAAAATAAAATTGTGTTTCAAAATGGCCTAGGAATTTGAGTGAGGCGCTCTTAAGTGAGCTCAGTGCCCTTCTCTCAGCTGGGGAAGAATGTTTGGGTCAGAAGATGATAATTGTCTGTTGCTAATTTTTTCAGGTGATAAAGACATTGAGAAATATAAGACATCCTGATGACCAGTTTTTGTCAAAATTAGGGTCAAAACTTCAGGTTGGGGATGAATGTGTCCCTGGCACCGTGTGATTGACAATGTCTTCCTGACCAAAAGGGGTGAAAGAAATGTAACTAACTAAGGTATCAATGGCTAAGAGAATTCAAATAGAGTTGAGAGGCTATTCTGGAGGCTACTCTTAGGTGAGCCTCAGCTAGATACTGCTAATTACCACAGCTTTCCAAATCCCAATCAAAACCATCCTGTTGACCCTAAAGAACACCTAGGGCTCTATATGAGATTCTACAAAAGTTTCACACCCTAAGATTACTTTCCAGAAACCTACAACATACAGATGGCTCCTAGGCCAGATAAGTCCTGAAACCCAGGGGGCCCAGCCTCTCCAAGAACATCAACTAGCTCCATCCCCCTAGCCCATACTATTGATATCCCTTTCCAATATGAAAAAGTTTGAATGGGCATAACCCAAAACCCCTAAAGATTGGGAAAAGGATCAAAGGAGAAAGAGGAGTTACAACAGAGAAGATAGGATTTAACAAATGAGTATAACTGCTGAATCATTATATTGATATTTCTTTTGGTCTCTAGTGTCATGGAGCAGCTAGAAGGAAAAACCTGAAATGGTAGAACTGTAACCCATACCAAACCCTTAAATCCATTCTTTAACTACTGGTTACAATGTACTTTGGAATTTATTGCTTTTTTTGTACATATGTTTTATGCTTTTTTCCCCACCCATCAGCAGTAAGCAAATAGAAGAATCAGCACTGGTAAAGAAAATTGGTAATTTGGGGTCTAGATCCAGCTCTGTAGATACTGAGCAGCGTGACTGTGGAATCCTTCATTTCTTCTTTGTTATAAAGAGCAGCCAATCCCTTCCCTTTCCCTTCTCACAGGATGATTTGGAGAACCAAGTGAGGTATCAAAAGGAAAGTTCAGGGCAGGCCATTGTGGCTCAGCAGGCAGAGTTCTCGCCTGCCATGCTGGAAACCCAGGTTTGATTCCCGGTTCCTGCCCATGCAGGAAAAATAAAAAGCAAAAGTTCTATGGAAAATAAAATTTTAAATGCTAAAGGAATGGTGTTATCTTTAGAGAATGTAGAGCCCTGGAAAATCCCAGAGGTGAAAGAAGTGGCCTGCTGGGAGGGAAGTTAGCAGTAGGAAGTGAGGAAATAAATTGACTTATTTTTAGGGCCCAGAAGAACTATGAGCTCCAGAAAATGAAGCTGGAACCTTCAGGTAAAAGCCAAAAGGCTTCAGCTCAGGGAGTGGTCAGGCCCAAAGCCACAATTAATGGAGTATTACACAGCGATCAAGAACATGACTTCAGAGAGTCAGACAACCCACTTTTAAATCTCCACCACTTACCAGCTCTGGGATTTTGAGCAAATCATTTATTTACTTGGCTTTAGTTTCCTTATCTGTAAGATGGAATAATAATCATTCTTCCCTCATAGTGTGACTGTGAGGATTGAATAAATTAATCTTTTTAAGATACCCAATGCAGGCAAATATCCAGTTTCAGAGCATGGGCCCTGGAGCCAGAATGCCTGAAATCAAATCCTCACTTTGCTACTTTCCAGCCATACTATATCCGGGAAATTACAGAGGGTCTCTGTGCTCCATTTTCCCAATCCATAAAATATGAATAAAAGCATCATCCACCTCATAGAACTGTTGTAGGTATGGAATGAATAAATCCACATACACTTTTAATGCCTGGCATATAGTAAGGCCTCAATAAAAGTGAGTTTGTAAAGTTACCATATTTACTATAATTAATTATTATATCTAAATATGTATAATTATGCATAATAAATGTAATTAGTGTTATAGTTAGCCGGAGGCAGAATTCGCAAATATTTTCAGATCTGAATGAAACCTAAAAGGGCAGAAACTCTTCCAACAGTTTGCTTTCTAATGCCTTGAGCGTAAATTATTGCTCTTGAACAAACAAACTGTGTCTCTGAGTTTGGACATCAATGGACTTGAAGCACACATTAGGATAATCTCTTAACCATGTCTAAATATTCATTGCAGTTTAACTCTTGTTACAATGATGGAGTCCAGCAATAATTCCTCCAGCTGCTGAGCCACCCTGTGTCCAGGGTAGTCAGAAGGTTGGACATGCTGCACGGAAGACCCAGAGCCTTGCCCAGATGGGCCTCTGAGCCCCACTCATTCTACCCCATCAGATCTGCCTCCTCTCTCCAGCCTAGCACAGATCCTGGCATGTAAGACATGATGCATAAAGATTTGTTGAATTAATGAATTAATTAGTAAAGGATGAGTGAATGAGGAATAACATTCTTCTTGATATTTGGACCTGGAAGAGGCAGTGTCCTAACCCATATTGTGGCTCGAGCTGTGAGGCACCTGATGTCCTCAATGATAGCATAGAAAGAAAAGCGTGATTGTGAAAAGACAAGTAACTTGAGAGACCAGAAGCCCATAACATTGCTATGACTCTAGGGATTTTTCCAAATTTGGATCCAACCCAGGAGATTCTGATATCCAGGCAAAGTGGGCACAGTAACAGAGGTCCCTGGTAGAGGGCCATGATCACATTCACCAGGAGAACCCTTTCATCTCACCAGGACCGTACCCTGTATCTGAGGGCAAGGGATGAAGAGGGCATGACTGGAGGATTTGTGGGTGGTGTAGAGGAGGAGAGCAGGACTGGACACCTGACAGGGCTGCTGCTCAACAGGAAGTGAATTAGGGCAGGCCCTGGTTCAGGTGGAGAAAGGAAAACTAAGCAGCAAACAGCTGAGCAGGAATTTACTAAATTCCTACTTTGTGCAAAGAACAAAGTGCTATTCATACATTATCTCATTTAATCTCTATACTTTTATAATCTCCATTTTATAGCCAAGAAAAATGAACTTCAAAGAGATTGAGGGTTTTTT
>PVIY010025379.1:0-36803 GCA_004026745.1 Myrmecophaga tridactyla
GCCTCCCGGGGAGCTTCTTGAAACCAGAAGCCAGGAGAGAAAGTTAGCAGATGACGCCATATTCGCCATGTGCCCTTCCAGCCAAGAAAGAAGCCCTGACTGTGTTCGCCATGTGCCTTCTCACTTGAGAGAGAAACTCTGAACTTCATCGGCCCTCTTGAACCAAGGTATCTTTTCCTGGATGCCTTTGATTGGAGATTTCCATAGACTTGTTTTAATTGGGACATTTTCTGGGCCTTAGAACTGTGAATTAGCAACTCATTAAATTCCCCTTTTTAAAGGCCATTCTGTTTTTGGTATATTGCATTCCGGCAGCTAGCAAACTAGAACAATGGGATAAGTCATATCAGGGGCTTTGACTTACTTATTTCATCAGTTTTACATACATCCAGTATACTGCTTTCTTCTGGATAATTAACATTGCCATAAGTCTGATTAGCAAGTAAGTGGGAGTAGCCCTGTGCAATTGCAATCAGTTCTAACAGGGAATCCAATATTGTGTCTTCTACTAGAAAGAAAATGGAGGCTCTATCTTATGGCATTACTTAATTATCACAACAGTCTTGTGAAACAATGCCCACTAATTATTGTCAACATTTGAGATCAAAATGAGTGAAACATTGCCCCCTGAAGAGTTGAGAAACCAGTCTATATGTGAATCAGAATATGTGACCAATCAACCATGCCCTTAAGCTCACATCTGCTGACCCTGTACCTGATTATCAACTCTTTCTGCTGTGCTATATATTGCACTATTGTTAAAACACATCCATACCTACTATCTGGGTAGGGTATAATAAACAGAACTGAGGTCACATATATAAAAGATAAGCAATAAGGGGAGACCTCATACAATAAGTGCAAAATGAGAGTATAGATAGTAGGTTTCTGAACTTTAAAGGATAGAAAACTTTAGAAGAGTCTCAGTTTAGCATAGTTTTGATTGCCTTATATGCAGCCTACCTTTCAAATATGTTTTGAGGAGTGGTTAAGATTTAGGCTGACCTTTGGCATTAGTACTCTACCTATGGAAGACATCATCAATAAGACCACATTATTTTTCATTAAGTCATGGGCTAGACTCTATCCTTTGTTAAACTCAACATTCTGAAAACCACATTATGACTGACATGAAATATGAAATGAACGTACTTGTCATCCCTGATGGAGTTTCATGAAGGGGGAAGATAAGGTTCAGGTAGGAATGATCTGAGTAAAGGTAGGAATTGCAGAGATGCTCTGCCTGTTTGGAGAGAATGAGTAATCTGGTTACTTTAAGGCAGAGAGAAAATTATAGATAAATAGTGAAATAAATTTTAGAAATGTAGCTCAGAGAAACATTAAATGCCAAATATGGAGACTAGACTAGGTCAGGGCTACGTACCCCGACATTTATTTCTCTACTTGAGGAAATTTTCTGAGCATCTGAAGCAACTGTTCACCCCAACTTATTCTGGTTTTGTACCACTTGAGAGAGAAGACAAACAATGCAAATTAAGCTCCAACCACTAATGAAAATGTTAAAACAAGGACCTTTTGGTTTTCACACATTCTCCTCCTAATGAATATTTCAACATGGGGGTCATCTGTTTTATCCACAACTTTGCCAATGAACCCACCGAAACCTTGCAATGTGTCAACAGTTCTTGGCCTCTTAAAAACATTTCCCACCAGTCACAACAAAACTGTGGTAGTAAATTTTTAGAAGGTTCATAGCCCAAATAAAATTTCCATTAGGTTCCCTGATTTTTAGTATGTATATCCCAGGAAAGCTTGAGAAATACTCAGCCCTGGTCTTAGCCCAACATGACAGTGGAAGCAAGCAAGCCCAGAGAACTCTTCCTGTTCCCTGGCACCAATGCCAATGGCTCAAACCTGTTTTAATAAACAAGAGATAAGCATTTGTTTTTAAATGGTAAATATTCAATCAAGCTTTAACTCATGAAGTAGATGGTTCCACCCTCTGCCACTGACTTCTGTTAAAGTGGGCAGAAATGCCTCATGATGTCTAAAGGCTGAAAAACAGAGATAAGAGGAATGAAGCAACCAGGATGGGGATAACATAAAATTCTAGCTACAGATAACAAAAAGGAATTCAATTTTGTGAAATACCCTATTTTACAGAAAGGATGCTCTCAGACACACAGGCACCCCTCACACCCCTCCAAGCACACGCACATAAACACACAATTCAAAAAATGACTGAAGCCTAGGGGTGGTTGTTTCTAACACTAATAATAAAAAAGTATTATCTTGTAAGTTCTAATTAGGTATAAGATGCTAACGTGTTTTAGCTTCGATTCTTAAAACGATCTCCCATGAAGGTGAGAGATTTTTATCTTTATCATAAGAATGTGACAGTGAAGCTCAGAGAGTCTTCCCAGGCCAAAATTCTGGCACATGGCAGAGGCAGATGCCCACTCAGGCAGCTTTTGCCCTGCACATGATACAGACTTACATCCCTCTTGGCAGCTTCTCATTGAGTCGTCCTTGTACTTTCATTGTCTGCGACTTATAGATCCACATATAAGGTGGTTTGAAAAAAGTGGCTAAATTACGTCAATGAGCCATTCATTATTATATTATAATCAAAGTTACAAATTAATGTAAGTTTGGCTTACATCAGGGACCATGAAGTCATTCCAAACTACTCCACCGTATGAAAACTTGCCAGATCATCCCACAGCATTCTTATCTGAAACCTACCTGGCTCTCTCTCTCTCTGTTCCTATACCTCTCTCCTTCTCTACCTATAACCTGTCTATATATGTATATATCTGCATCTTTATATCTCTATAGCCCCATATCTATGAATAATATCTATGTCTATTTTATTATCTAAATAGTTTTTTTTTTGCTTCCTTTGAGTATTATAATCTACTTGTCACCAAGCCTGCAAAGTCCTTGTTTTGATCTTTCACATAGTTTTAGACAACTAATAATAGTCGATCAGTACATTTTATCTCATACCCAACATCTAACTTGTGTATTGAATGATAACAGAACATCATACAAAATATTGTTTATTGTTAATCATCCTTAAGAAGTGGAAAGGCAGATCTGGAACATCAGTAATGATCAGTAGCACTGGACATATACATAGACCATTTATAAAAGGCCAGTTTCAGAAAAAGGTAAAATCATGACATACATATGAACATTCTCATGCTTTGATTGTTCTCATATGAGAAAACAGGCAAATATAAATGGTTCAAAGTAAAAGGAAACATGCACATGTATATAGAATAAGGAATTGAATTGCAGTGGATGCATTTTCTTTCTCAGAAAAGTGGGGAGTCAAAACTGTACTGGAAAAGACAGAGTTTGCCTGTAAACTGTTACCTAAAATTTGACAAAAAGCTGCAAAATTGTTTTAAAAGAATGGATGAGGCTAGAATCAGAGAGTTCAGAAGGATGTGCTTTATACAGTACATGGTTTTCTAATAAAGTACAAATTATTTTCTAGAATTTCCCCACTTTTGATCAAAAATAATCTCAAAGATAGATTATTCTTGAGGCTAGGCAACCAAACTAAGACATTGTTTCCACTAGATTTCACCTATAGTACCTATAAATTAGGGTGAATTCTCCTCTCAAGGCCCTCCAAATACTCTAAGGTTCCTAGAAGTGAACTTTCTTATTCACCTTTAATGCTAGGAATCCTAGGAGTCAGGTTCCAGCCAGTTCTCCCAAGAGATCTTTGTAAGGTTTATGGCCCTATAAAGTCAAGCGCAGTTTACTAGTAAGTGGCTGGTCATTTCTGGTTAAATGGAGATCATTCTCAAATGACAAACTAGCAAAGATCTTGGTTTTCTAATCAATGTTTCCAAGTACAATCTGGTAAAAGAATGGCAAATTTATAGTACTTACGCAAATAACTGTACTGCCATGAAATAAGAATACTCAATATGATTTCCAAAGTCAAAGGGGATCAGACATTTGTAGATCTCCTCTACAAATGTTCCATTTCACTTTACAAAAACAAACTCCATTAAATTTTTATGAGCTATACATAGTGTTAAAGGAAAGAAAAATGGATTCCTGATATATATAAAAACAAAAACACATTAAACATCAATTTTATTCCAAGCAAAAACTATAATCATCCATTGTAAGTTTGTGCAAGTCTAGGTAATTAATTCTTATTCCACTGGATCTTAAGTTAGCAGACTCATGAAACCATATGCTTTTCATATAGAGTTCAAGAAATTCTTGACTCAATCCAGGTATGGTCTCAAAGTTGTTTAAGTGATGTCATCAGCTACCTGTACTCAAAAGTACCTGGCATAGCCCTGTTTCATGAGTCTCTGATACAGTCTTTCTTTGTGGAAGATGAAGAACACTGGCTTGTAGCTGTTTATAAGACCTTTCAGGAAGTCATCAGACTAAATTTTTTTTAAAAAAAGGATCTGTAGATTACAAAACTTAAAGTGATAATTTTAATCTGATGAGCGTTCATGCAAGAATAATGCAACTAATAAATTATATCTAGTTGTTTCTATGGCGTACAAAAAAATTTCATCCCCCTAAAAATGTTTTAGATAGAAGTCTCAAGCATGATAAAGGTTATTTTCAACGAACACAGCCGGGTGCACAGGTGGTTCAGTGGTGGAATGCTCACCTTACATCCAGGAGACCCTGGTTCAATTCCCAGACCATGCATCCAAAAACAAACAAAAAAAAAAACGAACGAAGAACACAGAAATTGTACCTGTGATCTGTAAAAATGGATGAATATGATGCTTACAGAGAAAGCAATCTTGAAACACTATATATAATAATCCTGAGATACTGTAACACTTACACACCCACACACACACATACACACACTATAAAAATACCAAGCACATAGTGAGAATATGCCATACCAATATACCAAGCCTGTATGAAGAATATCAAATACTCTGTACGTCTGGAATAGCTGTTAGACTTTCGTACATGAATAAAACTCATAGTCAAGTGTTGAGAACCCATGATTGAAAATTACTGTTCTTGTAGATGCTAGATTCAAATTAAAGAAGTAAAGTTGCAGCTAAATAAACACGTTTTTAAAAATACAGAAATCATGACATTTCATAAGCGATTTGATAGTCTAACAAATGTTTTGAATTAGGTCCTGGTTAAAGGATGGCATGCCCTTACTGAACCTACGCCAATAACTATACTGCCATGAAAATAAGAATACTCAACAGTAGTTTCCCCAGTCAATAGGGTTCAGACATAGAGACAAAAAGTAAGGCAAACTTTTGGTCTAACGTCATCCAGCAAAGCAGCATCAGAACTCTGATAAACATTTCAGGAAGAGCCACAGCATTGAAAAATCTCAATGAACTGCTCATGGAGCCGATAACTTTCTTCTATCAATAACAGCAAAGTTAACCCAGAAAAGCAGAATTTGGATTTGGCAACTCCTCCCATAAACTCATTTGTATCATATAAAAGACGTGCACTGTATCAGGAACCTCTTTTACGAGGTTGAACATATCTCTGTGAGTTTTCAGGAGCCCTCTGGGGAATTTCAAAAATAACTTTAGATGCAAAAAAAAAAAAAATCATGAAAGATTTATTTTCTTCTATCCTTTTGAATGTGACAATAAAGCAATTAAAAATAAACATAGTAAGTAATATGACTGTAAAAAATCTGGGTTCTTTCATAAGTTAAGAATCTTTGTTTTCTTAAATAATCAAGGACATAATAAAGTCAACAGAAAGCCCAGAAAATTATTCTGGTAAAATACAAAATCTTTGCAGATTAAACAGAAAAAAAAAAAAATAACCTTCATACCACAGATCAAGGCAATATACAATAAATGGATTAAATAAGCCCATCAAAATTGAGCAAACTTTGCTAAGATTTTAATATATTTCTTAACTTTTTCATACTCAATTATTTGCACGTACAATTATTCAAAGCGAATAAAATTCCCTTCCTGTGAATCTTCTGCAACTTTCTATAATAATGCAGGTTTTGTCCTTCACCACCCTAATTCTCATTCTGGATCAACCAGTCACTTTACTTTAGGACAAAAGTATTCTCTTTTTCCCTTACTAAACAAAAGCACATCTCATTACCTTGCACACAAAGTTGCACCTCCCTGCCACTATAGCTCCTAGTAGATGGTCATTCAATTAGGTTTATAAATTTTAAGTAAAGTGACTTCTATCTCACTGAGAAAACTGAGAGTGGATGATTGTAGACTGTCTGTTACATACCAGTATTTTGCAACAAATTAGCAGCGCTCATAAACACACATAACCTAGCTTTCTATAGCCCTATGTGTGCCTTACAGTGCAACTTCTTAAAATGGCAGCCATGAAAACATTTACTAACAGACCCAAAGTTATAGATCCTCTGTAGCATATAAAAATAAGGAGTAAAAGTATATAAACTTAAATTTATGCTTAGTAATCAATATTCCAATGTATTTTGAAATGATCTAAGTACCCAATGAATATCCTCTAATTAAGTCAATATAATGCTTGTCCCAGGCTTTAAGTTACCTAAACATTTTGGAAATTATCTACAAGCTGACATACAACAAAGCATAATTACAGTTGGAATAAAGTTAATCAGGATAACAATTCAAAGCACAGTTTTACATTTTTCATAATCTTAAACATTATGTTGAAGTTACACTAGTTTATTTCATCAGTAACATATGTTTAGAACAACATACCCACATGGACAAAAAATGTATGCTTGTATTATATTTAACACTGAGAAATCAGGGAACATATAGCTGTTTTTATCAAACAAAAAATACTAAACTAATCTTATTTGCCAAAGATTTATCTAAATTATGTTCCCTTGACTAAATGAAATATTTCTTATTTGGTTTATGTAAAATATCATGGTTTTATTTTTTGCACATTTAAACTACTGAAATTCATACTCCTTATTTTCTGGAAATTTTATGAATATTCCATTTATATAAATACTTATTTATCTCTATATGCCAAACAGAGCACGTTCCTTTAACAGACTTTATAATCTAACTTACCAATATTCTTTGGAGTTAGGAAAACATTACACACTCACACAATTGGAAATAAAGATCCTTCTGAATTGCAGACTGAAAGACATCCAGACACAAG
Organism: Myrmecophaga tridactyla; assembly: GCA_004026745.1. Taxonomy (NCBI): domain Eukaryota; kingdom Metazoa; phylum Chordata; class Mammalia; order Pilosa; family Myrmecophagidae; genus Myrmecophaga; species Myrmecophaga tridactyla. Next base: position 7,096 of record PVIY010025379.1, read on the forward strand.
CAGAGATTCTAAATTGCAAATTCAATTCTAAAATGTTGGGCATGGAATCAAGAATAAATATAAAACCCCAAAATTTTACTGGTCCATCAAAAAACTACTCTCCTTCCCAGAGAGTATGGATTAGAGCTCAAAATAGACAAACAACAGAGGCTAACAAACCAGATTCTCTGTCCCTGCTCATCCAACAGAAACTGAAAATCATCCAAAAGTCAGACCTTGACACGAAACTCCTATCAAAAAGATAAATAAACCAGAGTCTGTTTTCTCTCATCCAACAGAAAATAGGTCTCTCTAAATAACTCATTTTTATCCAGAGATCATCAAATAATCAGATTGAAAACCAAATCTTCAACCAATGCTGCCAGCAATGAAGAATAACTTCTTGGCCCAAAACAAACTCAAGACAAGAACAAAATACAAAATCAGGAGAGAGTAAAATTAAAATTAGAGGGGCAGGGCATCCTCAAACTTCTAGTGCCTCTTTGGAGTCACCTGCTGGGGCTAAGAAAAATGTGCCTGGGCTTAAATTACATCTGTAGTGCCCTTCTCTGGTAAGGATGTTTACCTGGCTCTGGTAACTGAATGCTCTGGGCATCTTGGATGAGAGATCTCCAAAACTGTTAAAAGGTAGCTTTTAGGAAAATATAAAATGATGACCCTCTTACAGATATAAAATTGAACATGTGTTAAAGATCTGATGTTTCCCATATGAGAGAACAGGTAATTGTTATAACCTATACAAAGGAAAAGCCAAAAAAAAAAAAAAAAAAAGTGAGCATTGATTTGAGTTGCAAATAGGCACAAAACCGATTTTTCCACAGAGGGTATGGAAGTCAAGCAAAACTGCACTGGAAAAAACTGGAATAGTCCTAGCTGCATATTCAGTTATTTCAGGCAACAGCAGCAGCCTCATGTGACTGGCTGAAGTTTCTCCAGTTTGCCCTTAAATCAAGGCTCCTCCTATACGCAATCACAGTAATAGGGACTGTTTGACCCAGAGGGTGTTGAAACTGGCAATTACAGGAAACAGTTCTTAAAGAGGAACAAAATGTAATCTGGAAACAGATTAAAACAGGGATTGTGCTGATGGTAAGGTAAACTTGAATTGTCAGTGAGCAGACCTCTCTCCAGCTTTCCTTCTCTAAAAATGAAACCTACATCTCTGTGTTCTTTAAATGAGACTGTTCTCTATGCTTCTTTTAGATAGTTGTAATCACGTATTCAGAGATTATCATCAAAACCATGGAAAACAAAAGCAGTAAACCAAGAGAGAATGCAAATTAGATTAGGGTAAGGATAAAGTCCTAAATTTAAGCTGTATATGACAGTGAATGAAAGGTTGGTCCAGAAAAAAGAAAGGAGAAATATCTAAGACCAACTGAGCTCTCGGACACTGAAAACAGAACTTGGTTTATCTCTTTCCATTTCTCATCTCCAATTTCTCTATCTTCCTCCATCTATTCCAGGTTTTCTAGTTATGATCTCAACATGGCTGTCAATAGCTACCAAAGCTACATGCTCCCTTGTTTCTTCAGACAAATTCCCTCTGGAACAGTTTGGATCATGAGCATACCTCTGGATCACTCATTGTGACAGTGCTGTGATGGGTTATCCTGACACCTTAAGCCAAGCTGACTCTGGAGTCTGTTGATTAAACCCCATCTAAACTATTGGTGCAATGGTGAGATGAAGATGGCTTCCCATAGAAAATATGAGTCCTGAAACCTGGCAAGCGAGACCTTCCACCATCCTGCAAGGTAACTTTAGGGAGCTATGGTGGAGTGGAATACTCATTCTCAGGATTGGAAGAAGCCATGAGTAGCAATTCTGCTGATATGGCTCACAAACCTAGGTAAAATTAATCAATCTCTCTCTCCTCATTTATCAAATGGAGGAAATGTGAACTTCATATGAAGAGGGAAGAAAACACTTGAAAATTGTTCAGAGTGTAGTTTCCTATATAAACTATTTATTCTGGTTAAGATGTGATTGCTTTCTTCCATCATCTCTCTTCTCTCAGACTCTTCAGCCAAGTAAGAAGACTATGGCTTGCATTAACATTGCCAGATTTAGGATATAAAAATAATATTCAATGTTTTATCTGGCAACCCTTCTTGTGTACTTGCCTCTTAAAATATGTCAGAGAAAATGTAAGTGGCCTGAAACGACCCTGTCACCTGAGATAGAGGATCTCTCATATTCCAGCATCTTCTGCCAATGAAATCCTGATGGTGCTTTTGGAAATGTCACAGACTTTCAGCAGGGCTGAAGTGCTGGCTCAGGCTTTGATCATTAATTAAAATAATGTTTATTACACTCTTACAATTTACTAGGCACTTTTTGACTAGGGAACATTTAGTGATTAGTTATGAGGCGTTCTTTTTAATTTCCTCAAAATAGATCATTCGTTACATTTATAAGTTAACACCTTTTTTGCTTGCTTGTGCATTCTTATCTCTGACTGTCCTGATGATGAGACCTTAAAATGAATCATGCAGTACCAAATGAGTCTGGTTGCTAACACAAAGCACCTGAACTGACCACCAGCTCATCCTGCAGCTCTGCAGTGATGACATGTTGTGGGGAGAAGAGTAATCCTGTCCTTTTCTGAAGTTACTTTCTTCGCTTTGGGGGAAGAATGAGCTGCACTGCATCAGGGAAAATATTAGTTAAATATTAGGAAGTACTCTGCAAAGCTAAACTCTGATAAGCCAGAAAAGGAGTTGCCATGCAAGCAATGGACAGAGTCAGCAATGAGTCCAGAGAAGCTGGCAGCTTCCGATGCTTAAATCACATCTGCTTGGACACACTGGTCCTGCGAAGGTGACTTAGACTTGAGGATTCTTAGACACTGCCACTGTCACAGATTGTACTTCTCAGACCAAGGGGTCAGCAAGACAAGTAAATATATTAACTTTAATTAAAAACATTGGTGTACTGGTTGATGTATAAAGGGAGAGGTTGTCTATAATTCAACCCCCAGACTATAAATTGCTGGGTTTCTTTTTTCTTTAAAACAATCGTACATAAATTGAACCAGAACTATGGAGGGCTGTACTACACAAAACTACTTTCACCATTCTGCTAGAATTATCTTTCTATTATAACTAAGTCATTGAAGAAGAAAAATCTGATACTAGATAGAAGTTTAAAATCATCTCATTCAAAACTCTGCTTTTCTAGATGAGGAAACTTAGGCATAAAGAAAAAAAAAGTCACTTCCAGAAAGTCACACAAAATTTGAACACATTTTTCTATTTTTATAGTCCAGTTTACAATTCTGCTTCCCAATTAGATTATTTTTTATAAAGGAAATATTTTAATATAAAATATTTGTATACCTATAAAATAAACTATTTGAATAAAATCTACTTTTTTGCACATGTATTATACATATATCTGTTTCCTAATCTGATCCCAATCTGAATCTTGTCTCTATTTTTATGCCTCTTGTGGTGGTTTGAAGATATATATATATATATCCCAGAAAAACATGTTCTTAAATTCATTCCATTCCTGTAAGTGTACACCATTGTAAGTAGGCTCTTTTGATAAAGCTACTTCAGTTAAGATAAGACCCATCTCAATCAGAATTGGTTTTAATCTTCTTACTGGTGTCTTTTCTGAGAGAATGAAATTCAGAAAAAGAGATAAAGCCACAGAAGCAAGGAGCTGAAATCAAGGAAACCTGGAAGAGAAGGGAGTGATGAACAGGTACTGCCACGTGGCAGAGGCGCCAAGGATTGCTGGCAGCTGGTCTTCGGGAAGAAAGTATTGCCTTGATGATGCCTCGATTTGGACATTTTCCTGGACTATAACCATGAGTGAATAAACTCTTAATGTTTAAGGCAAACCATTTCATGGTGTTTGTTTGGAGCAGCTTAGGAAACTAAAATACCTCTATTCTACATTAGTGATCTGGAGACTTGGATCTCAGTCTTGGTTTTGTTATCTATATTGCTTCTTGGGGGGTTTAATTTTTGCCTACATATTGAATTGTTTATTCTTATTGATTGCAAGGATAATTCCAAATGCCATAATTTTCTAACCAAAATTATATATAGATAATATAAAAAGACAATAATAATAACAGATGTGATGATCACTGGGAAATTGAGCGTTGGTTTTTTTCACTGTTGTTGCTGATAATCAATATACCATAAGAGATGATATATACGTAAATTATATAACACATATCCTAAAGTTACTTTGGTTCAAGGACACCTATCATGCAGTATTTAAAAGACAGACTAGGCATTTATTTCTTATTCTAAATTGTTCTAAGGAATTGTAAGAGAAAAATATTCTTTTGACAAAAGTATTAGTCTTAAAATAATGGCTTATTACAAAACTATTCTTAAGAAACCCCCTTAAAAATAAATTCATATTTTAAAACTTCAACTTCTGTGTGAGACTAAAGCAAAAAATGTTTATTTGGTGCAAAATTTATATTTTGACTAGTGCATTTCCTAATATAACTTATATGGACAGGTTAATTGAACACCATAAGTACATGGAACCTTGAATAGGGCATGAGATTTTGTAGGTTTGTCCAGTGTGATGCCCTGATAAATCCCAGAGTGATTTGAATAGTGAATAAAGAAGTGTTTGCAAAGTCCCCTTGGGGGAATAGGGAGAAAGGGGGAAAATTTACTTCCCCATTTGGAGAATTTCTGGTATTCTTGCAAGCAGTGGGGACAACCAAATCAATAGGCCAAGCCCTCAATGTTGGGGTTTGTTCATATGAAACTTATCTCTGCAAAGGATAGGTGAAGCCTACTTAAAATTAGGCCTAAGAGTCACCCCTAGAGAACCTCTTTTGTTGCTCAGATGTGGCCTCTCTCTCTCTCAACCAACACAGCAAGCAAACTCACTGCCTTCCCCCCTCTCTAAGTGGGACATGACTCCCAGGGGTGTAAATCTCCCTGGCAACATGGAACAGAAATCCTAGAATGAGCTGGGACTCAGCATCAAGGGACTGAGAAAACTTTCTTGATCAAAAGGGGGAAGAGAGAAATGAGACAAAATAAAGTGTCAGTGGCTGAGAGATTTCAAACAGAGTTGAGAGGTTATCCTGGAGGTTATTCTTACACATTATATAGTTATCCCCTTTTTAGTTTATGGTGTATTAGAGTGGCTAGAAGAAAGTTTCTGAAACTGTAGAGCTGTGTTCCAGTAGCTATGTGTCTTGAAGTTGACTGTATAATTATATAGCTTTCACAGTGTGATTGTGTGATTGTGAAAATCTTTTGTCTGATGCTCCTTTTATCTACGGTATGGACAGATGAGTAAAACACATGGCTTAAAAAATAAATAAATAAATAAATAATAGGGGGAACAAAGGTTAAAATAAATTGAGTAGATTGAAATACTAGTGGTCAATGAGAGGGAAGGGTAAGGGGTATGGAAAAAAATTGCAATTCGTTTTGTTTTTTTTCATGAGACACAGTGGTCTAAAAGATGGGAACATTCTAATCCTTCAAGGGAATAATTTGTATATATTAAAATATACTTATTTTTATAAACTTTCTTTGGAATCATACTTTACCTGAGTTGTGGTAATGAGTTTGAGAATTCCATCCCTATTATTTGCTATTATAGATTATATGTGCATTCATGCAACTGCCTGCCTGGTATTCTAAAGATGTGAAAATTATAAAAGTTATGATCATAATAGTTTATTTTCTCTTTCACATTGCCTGCATCCCCAAGCAGCCAAAAGAATTGCTTATCTTAATCCATACAGAGGAAAAGAAAAATTTACTACAATGTATTTGGTACAAGTCAAATAAAACTCAGAATTGACAAGATTTCCATTGTTTTGCTGATACTGGTGCTATTGTATTTATATAATCAAACCATTCTTTGTTCTTATCCCATTACTAGAGGCAAATCTCTTGCCTGAGGGCATCTTTCTTGCTTGTACATTGTGGCAATGGATGATGAAGGAAGGAAATGAACTTGAAGACCTATGACCTATTTTTTCTACTGACATTTGTGCATTTTTAATTCTGAGTGTTCAATATGAATTTGTCCTTTCTGTATTCTGAGACTGGCTTTCACTTTACTGCAGGCAGAAATTGTAAGAAGCAAGATCAGGAGACATAAAATAACCCTAGATAGGCCTCCCAAAGCAATTGCCAAACCCTAGATCTTGAAAACCTTGCACTGAGATGAAAAAAGAGCAAGAAAATAAAAACAAAGAAAGATAAATTTTTAAAAGTGCACTAAGAAATGATATGTCTCATTAAAAGAATCTAGGATGACTCATAGTTGTAATCAAGTATTGCATGACCTTATAAGCTGTGCAGTTAAAAATAATTGAGTTTTAGGGCAGAAAATAAAAAGAATACTTTGGAAATATACATGATTTTAAATGAAAGTGTGCCATCACTTGCCAGTTATGCTTAATGGCCAGGTATGGTGGGCTACTTGGTTCAGCAGGCACTTTAATCATGGTAAGGAGTTGGATTTTCCATGTTCTCATTTTATATACTAGGAAGCAGTGAAAGACAGTATCAGCAGGGTCTGGCTATTATCCAGAAGTCAATGTTGCATCTGGAACTGAGTCTATCCAGTAGAGTGGAGCAACACAGCTAAGTTGGGGTCATTATTAGAGATGACATCACATAATAATGTTTGGAGAAAATCTCAAGTCATCAAAGGCTACACATTTGAAGAAACTATATTATCCACTTTTAACAGGGAAAGGAAAGAACAGGTCTGCTCTAGGATGTTCCTCAGGAAAGAGAGGCAACTGGTCTATTTGTCTCTTTCTCTTTAAGCAAAGGTTGGAAGAAAAGGAGAAAGGGAGCTTGTCCAGGAAGTTGGTCTATAGTTAATAACAGAAAAAATATTAGCCAAGAGCAACCTATCCTAAGAGAATATACTCTCTGTTTTTTGAGTACCTGGGATGATAATTTGATAAGAAAGAGCATTTAAGGACAGTTGGCATCTCCAAAAATAGACCTGGAATTAGTTTGAGGGGAAAGCTAAAAGTCTCAGCATGAAAAAAAAAAAAAACACAAAAATTTTTACTTTTAAGATGAAGACTAGGGAGGAGGTCAGAGGAAGAGCACTCACAAGTTCAGAGAAGAGGAAATAAAAGACATTTCTAACAAACAGATGGGAACTCAGCCAAAAGTCCTGCTTACCAGGAACTACAGGAGGCCAGGACCAATGGTAAAATGCCCATGGTGAGTAATGAATGACACATTTCTGGAGCAGCTATGTCTGATACTGAATGTGAACCTATTTCTTGGACCAAGATTTAATTATATCCATTACCCCTTGAAACTCTGTAAATAATCTATTTTGCATGTTAGCCTTGGTATTGATCCTAGGGATACATTAGTATGAAGAAATGACACCACCCTGAGATGGTGGACACAATGCTGAGAACAAAAAGGAGAAGGCAGAAAGAATCCAGACTAAATGCTGTGGATCTCAGGACTTTAGGGGGACACGTTGGACTTCTAACAAACAGAATAAGAGATTTGGGCTTGAACTCTTTTATATGGGTGTTAGAGGAATTAGGGCGAAGAGAACCCAATGATACCCAGATACACTCATGTCCAGAGGAAGTAGCTAACCCAGGGCCCAACAGGAACCAAGTAGATGGGGGGAAAGAGTCACCCTCAACATATCATCAATGTTGTCATCTTGGCATTTATCTTATGCTACAATATTAAAGTGAGTTTATATACATTTTCTTAGTGGGTTCTTGGAGCAACTCTTTGAGATGGAATAAGAAATTAATTGTGTGTTTGTTTTATAAATGAAGAAAAATTAAAATGTTTCATGAAGTTATGTGACTACAGATATTTAGTGAGTATTATAGCTGGGACTTTTGGCTCTGGCTTCCTGATTTAATTAGAGTTACCTCTGGCAGTGTTCTTCTAGAGGAAAAGAACAAGGGATCAGAATGACCTTGGTCCTGTTTCATACATCCCTGACCCCTGGACATTATGAACGGAATAAATACCAAGTCCCCTAATTCCATGGAGATAAGGGTGTCTGTTGTGGTAAAACTGTAGTTGCTGGGGCAAGGATGTTTTTCCTTAATCAGGTTGGGGAAGGAAGAAAAAAAAAAGATCAAAATGCCTCAAATGTGTAAATAACACAAGTAGAATATTCGCACATTTTCAATAGACCAAGCCCTTAATCTTGAGGCTTGATCTTGTGAAGCTTATGTAGGTAGTGGAGAAAATTAGCTTGCCTGTAAGTATGCCTAAGAGTTACTTCTGGAGGACCTCTTTTGTTGCTCAACTGTGGCCTCACTCTCTCTAACCCCAACTCTGTAAGTGAAATCATTGCTCCCCTTGCTATGAAGGACATAACATCAAAGGATGAAAGTCTCCCTGGCGGCATGGGAGATGACTCCCCAGGATGAGTCTGGACCTGCACCATGAGATCAACAATTCCATCCTGAATGAAAGGGGGAAAAGAAGAGTAACTAATAGAGTCGGGAGGCTACTCTGGAGGTTGCTCTTATGCAAGCTTCAGTTAGACATTCCTACCTATCATAACTTGCCAAAACCCCAACCAAAACCATTCCAGACAATCCTAAATAACACCTAGGGCAATATATAGGATTCTACAAAGGTTCCATGCACCAGGGTAACTTTACAGAAACCTACAACCTCCAGCTGGGTCACTGGACCAGATAAGTCCTGAAACCTAGAGGGCCCAGTCTCTCCAGTACATCAGTTAGTTCCATCTTCCTACCCCATATTATTGACAGCTCCTTGCAACTTGTAAAAATTATCATGGCCATAACCTAAATACCACAAATGAGTGGTATAGAAAGATCAAAGGTGAAGGTGGAGTTATACAGAGAAGGTAGGGTTTAACAAACAAATATGATTGCTGAATCATTAAAATGATATTTGTTTTAGTCTCCAGTATCTTAGAGCAGGTAGAAGTAAAAACCTAAAATTGTGGAATTACAACCCATGCCAAACTCTCAACTCTGTTCTACAATTAATTGTTGTGCCATGCTTTGAAATTCACTGTTTTTGTGTATTTTTCACAAAAAGTTGATTGTGATGATAAAAAAATATTTATGCCTTCTAGCCTCCTATATTCTAGAGCAGCTAGAAGGAAAAATCTGAGAGAGTGGTATGGTAGCCCAAGACAAACTCTGGGATCTGTCCTGCAACTACTTGTTGAAGGGTGCTTTGAAAACTATTGCTTTTTTCTTTCTTTTCTTTGTATGTATGTTATATTATACAATTTAAAAAGTTATAAAAAATACAGGGAGTTTATTCTTGATGCTTGCTCTACTAGTTTCCTAGCTGTTTATAGGTAGTATAAACAACAAGCTACAATCTAACTGTAACTCTACCCTCTAACTATACCCTCTGGATAGTCACAGATAAATATAGATGATTTGTAACTATTGGACCCATTACTTTGGTTCCTGGAGATACAAATTTTAAGGAAGTGAATGCCTTTCTTCAACAGAGACTTAAATTCCATGAAAACAGCTTGGCAAAAAGTAGGCCACTTGGAATAAAGCATTATGTCATTGAAGTTAGGAACCCCATGCTGGATGTGATAAAGACCATTAGTACAATGCCTACGGGAATAGTAGTTTAAATTTTTTCATGTACTCATCTTCTCAGGAGCAAGGTAGATGTTAAGGAAGTGATCTAACTAATACAGAAAGGTATAATATATGAAACCCAAAATAAGCTATTCTCAAAAATAATTTCCCACAGAGAATAAAACTAGCATTTGGAAAGCTATTTTGTCCATCCAACATGTTAAAGAAAGACATGGAAACTATAAACCAGGAGCAGGGACTCAAGTGAAAAAATAAGCTGTCATAAAATGTAACAAAATGAGAAAAGGAGGGAGATGGTAAAACAAGATTACAGAAAATACTAAATTTGTTACCAGAATTAGAATGTGCAGTGAAAAGCAGAATTGACATTGTAGAAAAGTCAGTTATGCTCTTATACTAGAATAAAGGAAATTATAGACATAAAGGGAAAAGACAACTTTGAATATCCAAGCAGAGATTTATTATATAAGCTAGCTGAGGAGGAAATCAGAGCAACTAGAAGAAAACCAACACCCAATAAAAAAACAAACAAACAAAAAAACTAATAAAAGAAAAATTTCCAAAACTGGGGCTAGAAAGCCTGATGAGTAAACTGTGGAAGATCACCATACTCTAGGCAAAATAAGTGGGGAGGAACACTGTGAAATGATTAATTACAAACATAAAGCAAAACTGAAAAATACTTATGTAGATAAAATAGGGAGTCTACAAAGAAAACACAATTCAGGTTTGTCCCAGCCTTCTCTTCTTCTGAGGAGAAAACTGGTGACCTAATGACAAAGGTCTAAGCAAGTCAATTTTCATGTGTGAACATAGCAAAAAGGTATTTTTAGATATAAAAATTTTCAGGTAATACATCAACTACATTTTCAAATAATACATCAATAAGGTACTCTTTAATTTTACATTTTATTGTACATCTTACACTCTATTGTAAAGTTTAATTTATAGAGAGAACAATGTGAAAAAATTCATGCACACTTTAATTGGGATGACCATATAGTTTATCACTTAAGTGAAGACAATTAACAGTAAACAGTAACATTATTAATAATTGTACTGGGATAACAGGAATAAACTGGGAGCTATGATTAATTTAAGACATAGCTAAAAAGCTAACACTTTTGGAAGCATTACCAAAAGTAAATATTAAATATTACTTGTATTTCTAAAACCCCCACTGCCAACATGCCTCCTCAAAATTACAAATACCTCTATCTAACCCTTATGATGCTGTCCTCAGTTTTATGAAACTCTGTAGTTTTACCAACTCTGTATGCATTCCGGAGCAAAATGTCTAGTCTTACCATTTTTAAACTTTATGTAAGTAGAATTATTCTTTTCTGAATTTATTGAGACTTGCTATTTTTGCTCAAAATTTCACTGGAAATATCTGCCCTTGTTGCATACAAGCTGCCGTTCATTTTTGTTGCTTTTAGATATTTCAATATATGCATATATCACAACTTATTTGCCTGTTTTATTTTTCACAGATGTTTGAGCTATCTCCAGTTTGGATCTATTAAAATCAAAGCTGCTGTGAGGATTTATTCAGATGATTCCTGGTGAATCTCTGAGCTTTGGGGTATAGAGTCAGGAATGGGATGTCAGGCTGTAAGTTCTCCACATCTTTGGTAGATGATGCTAAACTACTGTTCAAAGCCATTGTGCCAACTGACACTCCCAAGATGGAATAAGAGTTCTAACCATTCCATATCCGGTCAGTATCTCATTCAGTGAGATATTTTACCTGTGTGAGGCCCTGCAGTGTTATCCCAAGGTGTTCTAGTTTGCTAGCTGCCAGAAGGCAATATACCAGAAACAGAATAGCTTTTAAAAAGGGGAATTTAATAAATTGCTAGTTTACAATTCTAAGGCTGAGAAAATGTCCCAATTAAAACAAGTCTATGGAAATGTTCAATCTAAGGCATCCAGGGAAAGATACCTTGGTTCAAGAAGGCCGATGAAGTTCAGGGTCTCTCTCAAGTGGAAGAGCACATGGTGAACACATTCAGAGTTTCTCTCTCATCTGGGAAGGCACATGGTGAACATGGTCAGGGTTCCTCTCTCATCTGGAAGGGCACATGGCGAACACAGCCTCATCTGCTAGCTTCTTCTCCTGGCTTCCTGTTTCATGAAGCTTCCCAGGAGGCATTTTCCTTCTTCATCTCCAAAGGTCGCTGACTGGTGGATTCTGCTTCTTGTGGCTACATCGTTGTGCTTTTCACTCTCTGAATCGCTCATTCTCCAAAATATTTCCTCTTTTATAGGACTTCAGAAACTAATCAAGACCCAACCGAATGGGTGGAGACATGTTGTCACCTAATCCAGTTTAACAACCACTCTCGATTAAATCACATCTCCAGGGAGATGATCTGATTACAGTTTCAAACATACAGTATTGAATAGGGATTATTCTGCCATTATGAAATGTGATTTAGATTAAAACATGGCTTTTCTAGGGGACATACATCCTTTCAAACCAGCACACAAGGCTTCATTAACATTTTCCCAAATACTAATGAGAGTGAGCAAAATTATATGATCATTGGCCATCTAAATTTCATTTTGTGAGAAATGCCTGTTTGAATTTCTTATTGTTTTCTATTGGACTATATATCTTTTTTTTTTTGATTAGATTCTTTTTATATTATAGGTACAGTTCTTTGTTAAACTTATTTTTATTTCTTATTCTTTTGGTCCGTTTATCATTTTGTAATCACACACTGACTTAATAAGAAAGTTTTTTATTAGATTGTAAAATCAGGTAGTCAACATTTTCCCACCTTGTTTTTCTTTTTCTTTTTTTTTTCAAGGGTAACTTGGTTATACTGGGCTTTTCACATTTGTATACACATTTTGTAATCAATTTGTCAGAAAAAAACAGTCTGAGTTGAATGTGATTGCATTGAAGTACTGACAATTTTACATGACATTTTCTGATTCATGCATTTAAGAAATCTCTTCATTTATTTTATTTTGTTTTCTTTTTAATGCTCTTAGTAAAGTTTTGTATTTTTTCCTATTGAGGTATTGTACAACCTTTGTTAGATTTATTGATGATTAGATTTATTAATATGATTGTAATTTTATGAACGGTACCTTTAATTATTCTCATTTTCTAAATTGTTATTACAATATAAAAGCAATTGCTGCTTTTGTATTGACCTTACTAAATTTGCTTATGATTTTAAAAATGTTTTCTGAAAATTTATTTTCAGATTTTTTTGTTCAAACTCATATAATCTGAGAAAACGAAAATTTTCCCTAATATTTGTGGTTTTGCTTTCTTTGCCTGGTGTGATAGATTGAATCCTGCAGTTTAGATATGTTTTTGTTTTTGATCCACATTCTTGTGGGTATAAACCCATTGTAAATAGGATTTCTTGAAGATGTTATTTTAGTTAAGATATGCCCCAACTGAATAAGATTGTGTCTTAGTCTGAATTACTGGAATTCTTTATAAACAAAAGATATTCAGACCTAAAAGAAAAAGAAAAAGCCATAGGAAAGAGCCAAAAGCTGGAAGTCAATGTAACTGGAAAGAAAAGCAGAAGACATCACCATGTGACAGGAAAGCCAAGGAATTCATGGACTCCCTGCCAGCCAGAATGTCATCACTCTGGAAGGAAGGAAGTAGTCTAGTGTCTGAAACAGTGAGCAGATAAATTTCTGTTGGTAAAGCCAAAACCAGTGCATGCTCTTTGGGATAGCAGCCTAATAAACCAAGACACTTTGATTCATGGCACTGCCTGGGGCCTCTAGTACAATTTTGACAAGCTGTGGTGAATATAGTCCTTATATATTCCCCAAGACACAAGAAAACATCCAAGTTTCATCATTAAATATATGATTTGCTCTAAAGCATGAGTCTTTATAAATATCTACAAGAAGATATCTTTTTACACATTTGAGATTTTTATTGAATAGTTGTATTTTTTAAATATTTTTGCTTCACATTGAATTGTAGACTATATTTTCTTATCTCTCAATATGACTAGTTATATTGAAGGATTTTTTAATGTAATAGTATTACGTATTCTTTGAATCATTCTAAAATTATCATGATATATTACTATTTTAATATTACTGGCCTGTGTTTGATATAATTTTGCCAAGAATATTACTTCTGTATTCTGGGGTTATATTCATTTGTTATTTTCCTTTCTCAAGCCCTGTCTGATTTTAGTTTTCAAGTCTTCCTACCCACAACAAATAATTTGAGGGAGTGTTTCTTATTTTTCTATTTTTTTTGGAAGAATTTGTGAAATGTTTATTTTCTACTCTAAGTGTTTTTAAATCGATTTATCAAACCATCTTAGCCTAGTGAATTCTTTTGGGTAGGAATATTTTTAGTATTTTCCTAATTATATGTTGTGATAGTTAAATAGATGTGAAAACTTGACTAGGTTATGGTGTTCAGTTGTTTGGTCAAGCAAGAACAGGCCTTATTGTTACCGTGAGAGCATTTCATAGATTTAAGGCATTAGTCATTAATTGCATTGATGATTACATCTACAATCAACAGAAGAGATTACCTTCAGCATGAGAGAAGTCTCATTCAATCAGCTGAAGGCCTTAAAGGAAGAACTAATGATTTCGGTGGTCAGAAAGAATAATTTCTATCTCTACTTCAGACAGCCAGCTTCTCCAAGGAAGTCATCAAAGCCTTCATTGGAGTTCTCAACTTGCAGCCTGTGCAAAGGAATTTGGGCTTGCTAATCCCCAGGGTCTATGAGCCAATTCCTATAATAAATCTCATAATATTTGCATACATTTTTTAGTGTCATTTTTGTTTCTCTGGAAACCCTAACATATATGCCTATAAAAGTTTGCTGTATTTTTCCTCAGTTTTCTGTGGTTATATATTTCAAGATATCTGTCCATTTCGTCTATTTTCAAATGAATAGTCAGAAAATGGTCTAATATGTCAATTTACTAACATATGAGGACTCTATAACGATGTCATGTTTCCTTCCTGATATTATCTCTCTTTCTCTCTCGTCCTTAAACAATCCTACCAGAAGTTTGTCAATTTTACCTGATTTTTCAAAGAACTAACTTGTAGCATGGTTGGTTCCATGCACAAAGTTTTTTTCTATATAAAATTATATGAGGGTGCACAGGTGGTTCAGTGGTAGAATGCTCACCTTCTATGCGGGAGCCCCAGATTCGATTACCGAACCATGCACCCCTCCAAAATATATATATATATGAAAGATTTATTCTGAAATTTATTACTGTTATTATTACTACTTCTTTTCTAAAATCTTTAGGTCTATTTTGTGTATTTTTACTAGTCTATTGAAAGTTCGGAGGTTTTCAGCCTTTTTTTTCTCCTCTAATATACATACACATAAATTCTTCTCTAATACATGCATTTTTTTGAGGCTATGTAAATTGTCCATCTATGTATTGTATTGACTGTGCCCCACAACTGTTGAATAATAAGACGTTCATTATCACTTAGTTCGAAATATTTTATAACTTGTTTCCCTTTATTTAACCTGTGAATATTGAGAAATAGTTCTTAATTTACAAATATATGTGGATTATTTTTCTATTGATCATCAACATCATCATTTACCATCTTCTTATAATATTTGTATAGCAGTCAGATAATATATTGTATATGATGCCAATCTCTTGAAATGCATTAAGCTTTTTATATTATAAATTTTATGGTCAATTTGTAAATATTCTTTTAGTGTTTGAACAAAATGTCTGCACAGGATAGGTTGAGATAATTTTCTATATTTGTTCGTTGGATCAATTCTGTTCCCCTACAAGTTTTTTGACTTGCCGTATCAATTACATGGAGACATTTCTCACAATGATTGCACATTTTCTACTTCTTTTACTTGAGTAAAATTTGATCTATATATTTGAAGTTAAACTTTTAATAACATCAATTTTATATCTTCATGGCAAATTAAAACTTTTATCATTAAAATTAATTAACTTTACTGTCAGTGTGCATTTTTCTATAAAATCTCTTTTGTCTGATATAGAGTATTTCTGTGTTTAAAATTTATATAAATCTCATATAAATAGCAGTTTTTTTTATTCCAGCCTGAGCATAATTGTCTTTTACTTGCATCATTTAGTCTATTTATATTTAATATAATTTAGGTTTATATCTCTTATTCTGTTTTATTATTTTTATGGATTGTACCTGTAGTTATGACCGTGTTTCCTTTTTTATGATTAAATATGGGGAAAAATAGCATATATATTTTACTAACCAAAGTGTAAAATCAATCAAATCCTATATCTTCTTGTATTAGCATAAGCCCAATTAACTCCCATGAGATTTAAGTCTCATTATCATCAGGTATTCCACTTTAAAAAATACACTAGA
Organism: Myrmecophaga tridactyla; assembly: GCA_004026745.1. Classification (NCBI taxonomy): domain Eukaryota; kingdom Metazoa; phylum Chordata; class Mammalia; order Pilosa; family Myrmecophagidae; genus Myrmecophaga; species Myrmecophaga tridactyla. Next base: position 23,025 of record PVIY010025379.1, read on the forward strand.
CATTATTCCTAATGAATTTTATTGTCACTATCCATTTACATTTGTCCACATTGCTTTTTGCATCATAGTATTTTTAACAAAGAGCACATTCGGTCTGCCTGGAATACATAGTCCTTTCATAAATATCATTGCTGATTAATTCTTAGTGTTTGTTTTAAAGTGCCATGGTTTTTCCTTCTATCTTTAAAGATATCTTCATTGTGTATAGGATCTATGTGTAATCGATTCCTTTTATTATTTTGAAAATATCATTCCACGTTTTTTTGGCTATCATTGTTGGAATTGTGAAGATAAGCTTTGTTCTGTCACTCTCTAAAGGAAATCTGTGTTTCATTCTCTGGCTGAATTTGGTTTTCTGCTGACTTTCATTTTCAGCAATATCTCCATGATGTCTCAGTATGAATTTCTATTTAGTTTATCTTTCTTGGACAAAATCTTTGAACTGGTTTATTCTTGGGTCTGAAGAATCCTCAGATATTTCCACCTATTGCTTTGGCTCAGCCCTCGTTCCTCTCTTCTTATATCCATTCTATAATGGATATCGTATACAAAACTATACCCTCACTCCTGCATTTTACATGTGGTTTCTCCCTGTGCTGTATTATCAATAATTTCTTCTGATATACCTTTTAGTGTATTAATTCTCACTTCTGTTGTGTCAATTTCACTATGAAATAATTAATTCCACTATGTTTTTAAGTTTCTTTGTTGTATTTTACATCCCCACAATTTCCTTCACTGTAATTTGCATCCATGCACAGTCTATTTTGTTCCTTTCAAGTCAGCTCTAGTATTTGATTCTGCAGGTATTCTCAGCTGTCTGATTAGTAATTTAAATGCTATAAGCATGGTCATTTTATAATCTGTAAAGAACACTTCCAGCATTTGAAAAGTCTGGAGTAAATCTCTTCCTGTTGTCTGTATTTTCCACTCCTTCTTGCCCATGCTGTCTTGTTTCTTCGAAAGACTCTTTTATTTTTAACCATAGGCTGGACTTTTTTATGTCATTTAAAAATATTTTTCCAAGTCTTTTTCACTGTTTTTTCAATAAGAGTTTATTTTGAATAACCTAGCTCAATATTACCATTCAGGGAAGTCTTATCCGTACTCTCTTCTTTTAAAATTCACTTGATGGATTCTAGACAATAAGGAAAAAAGAAGAAATAAAGAAGGAGATGCATTTTAGGGGTAATTCCTTTTACTATGTTTCCTTTAAAATGGTAACATGTTTACATTATAATCTCTGACAGACAGTTCTAGTACTTCCTTAAAAGGAATTTATCTAAAACTACAATTAAATATGGGCAAGGATATATAAATACTGTTTTATATTTCATTTATATTGTGTGAAAAAGTTTGGGAACAAACTAAATATCCAACATTGATAGAGAAATCAAATAATATGTAATATTGTTTGTCAATTGATTGATTTTTATCAAATAATATTAATGATTTGGGGAACTATTCATGATATGATGTTTAGTTTAAAAATGTAACATAAAATTTTATAAATAGTATAATTTAAATTATGTATAAAGTAGATAAAAGAAGTTCTCTTTGGATGATAAGGAAAGGAAGAGAATTTTTTTTGTTTTTCCAATTTGGGGAAATTTCTAAATTTTTTACTGATTGTATATTACTTAAGGAAAGTAATATCCGGTAAGTAAAGTCAAACAAAAGTGTCTGTGTGCTTACTTTCTCTCTCCTCATATAGCCAGGGTAACATTTTCCTTTATATTTTTGTTCTAACAATTCTAACTTAAAACTCATCTTTTAGGGGCATAGCAGCAATAACAAAAGAAAACAAATTACAGTAGCAACAAATTCAGTAAAAAACCGTTACAAGTTTCTATCTTCTCTTTCTTATCTGTCAGCATTATGCCATCTGTCCTCGAGCACAGCTTATTCTTCCCTCATTCTTCCTTCTGAACATCATTCTAAATGTCATTTGTGCTACCTTTCTCAAGTTGGGAGGCCAGCAAACTTTGTCCTGCAGCCTTCCCAACACGAACCCACATGGACAGTCTACTTGTCTTGGTTGAGTGTCCATCCTCTCATCCTCTGTGCCTATACTTTTCAGAACTAGAGCCCAGGTGTGCATTTCCTGGGCCACAAAGCTGGCTCCTTTCAATGTGTTTTATTTTTTAATCCTTCTTTTTGGTTGTTGGCAAAGATCTTGCCAGAATTTCACTTTTTTAGTTTTCCATCATTCAGCACTTTATAGAACATCTGTCCATGGGTTTAAATGATCTTTCCTCCAAACGTATTCAATCAGCGTTTCTAACCTCTAAAGTAAATGTCTAACTAAACCCACACATTCATTTTTTATTGTCTGTCATAGACGCCAGAGTGACATTCATTCCAAGATTATCACTGATATTACCACTAGTTCTTCCCCAATGGTGGAAATCCTGTCCAGGACAAAATGTTTCTCATTACTCTCTGTGTCTACCAAGGATTAAAGTTGTCAAGAAGGCAAGTCAAAACAAGCCTTTCTGCAGATATCAGGATAAAGGAATAAGACTGTCTTTCTGAAAGGTATGGGACAAGATGGACAAGGTATAATCCTTTGTGTAGTTATCTGGATAATGTTTATTATCACTCTTTTCCTTTATAAGAGAAGACAGATTCCTCAAACATCCCTGCTTCCTCTATGTCCCATAATTTTTTCAGCAACCAAATAGAAATTCACGGGTTTCTTTCTATACCGGCCAGCTTAATTTAAAAACATTTCTATATACCTTCAATATTCCAGAATCAGGAATATTTTCACCCCTTAAGGATATTTCAAATCATACTATATACCTGTCTATATGTGCAGCCGGCCAGGATTATGCACAATTATTGCCATTCATATGGTCTTTTCTCATTAATTTAATTGGACTATAGTTATCTAGTCTCCCATAGGGAAACAAAATAGCGTGAAGCCCTTCACCATTTGTATTTTAAGAGGAGGGGGGAAAAGCACTTTATTTGGAATATTGCAACTTTTATTTGATGAAAGTTACTATTAACATATTTTCATAATCTTCTCAGCCTAGCAACAGCAGGAGTAAAAGGTGTGAGGGCCATGTAATATTCATGAAATTAAGACGACTTGAGATGAAAGGGAGTTCCATTAGAGAGACCAAGTGTGACAATATGACACATATTTGCATATTTTACACTTTAAATCTTTTCAGCACATCCAAGTTGATATATGGATGTAAACATGCATTGCCAGTTTTTAGCATATTATAAGCCCTCAAGACTTTGCATGCATTTTAATATGTTTCATTATTGCTGTAGATTTTAATTTCCAAACTGCACAGCTTTGATGGAAGGAAGCTGGAAGTCAAGGCATATGGCCTCTGCCCCAGGCAAGCACAGCCTTTTCCTTGAATATTTTGGGAAGAAACAGATCTATTTATTTGTGGGACAGTGTGGGGAGGGATGATTTTTTTAAAAAAAGTGCTGCCCAGAGCACGTTTTGTTTGGTACACATACTAATTAAGTGTTAACGTAACCATCCAGGCAAGAAAGCTAAAGAATTCAACTGTAGATCTGCCAAACAAGACAAGTTTTCTGGAGCTTTTATAATCCCTCTCTGCTTCTTTTAGCCAGTTTTGGCTTCCATAGTTTCAATGTGGAAATTATTGAAAGCAGTTAAAAAAAAAAAAGCAACAACTCAGTTTGAAACTGTGTTTATTTTAAAAATATATGAAAAAACTTGTTGCCCATTTTATTTTCTGTAACACAGAGTCTTTTGTTAATAGAACTAAAGATCTGTTCTTAGACTTGAACACATTTTATCTGAAGAACATGGCTTTGAAATCATTGTTTTCTACTTTGCAAGGGATATTTAAATGGTTAAAAGCTGTACAATCTTACTTTGCACATTATATCCAGAGAAAAGTTAAGATGAATGAAAGACAAGAAAAAATGATTAAAATTGGTCTTTAATCCATTGTGTTGGCCTATAAGGAGACAGATAACCTTTAAAGATGGTTTCTCATGATCATATAAGAATTTGTTTTTATTGGTATTGAATCACCATGCATCCCCTGTTAGTTTCTTCTAAGTGTTTAACAGCATTTTATTTTCATTTTCATTGCTAAGTTAAACCATTGGGTTCAAAGAGTACTCCAGTTATTTATGGTCTCACATATTGTGAAGTTATATAGCAATTATTAACTCTTCAGGAACATACTTGGATAGCCTGCAAATACAAAATTCTGTAAGAAACATAACAGAGAAAAAATAAAAAGTTATACGCTAGCTTCAAGTAGCTATAAACAAATGAAAAGGTAATGCAGGATTTCAGAACACATTTCACTATCCTAAGAATGCAAATATTCATTTGAAAATAAAACAAAAAGCAATCACTGCTTTGGTTTTCACTAGTCATTCTTTTCTAAAACTTCATATATAACTGTAAAATAACAAGATTGATGTCCCCAAGAACTAACTGTGCATAAGTTAATGATAGTTCAGCTCAAAACAGTTGAAACTCTCACATTTTGTTTTCAAGTTCACATTCAATAATGTACTGATGCAGCAAAATAGCCCATTTACCAAAAATGTTCCCAGAACTAAAAATCAGAAATGAATATCTCTATCCTTTTCACGTTAGTGAATAACTTGGATGTTTTCTTATGGCACATGGATCTGATGGTGCTGACTTGGACAATGGAAGGTTATAAATAAAGGTTGCTGCTTTATTTCTCTTACTTGTGCCATTCTTCAGCTCCCCAAAGCTGAGCTTTCTGATGAGTACAGCCACAGGTTTGTGGCCTTACTTTCTGAATAAACTTTGACAGGAATGGGGAGTTTATCAAGGAAAGCCAGTTCCTATCATACAAATATGCAACCAGATAGTCTCAATATCTAATGATATAAGGATGAGCATTAGATTCCATGAAACTACTCTATTGAAGAATTGCCTATGCCTTCCCTAGGACACATTGACTTACCACACTTTACTTGCGTTATCCTTTCCAGTAAACTAGGCTCTTTCTGAATCTGGATGGCCTCAATCAGCATGGACAGCCTCTGCTTTTCCTATTTAGTTACTGCTAGAACTTCCTCCAAGAAACTGGATTCCTCTCCCCATGACTCCAGCCATTGAGTGGGATTCTGCCACAGATGAATTGCTCTCCTACAATAAGATGCCATTCTGCCCAATTATAATCATCGTTGGTGTCATGGACTCAGCTCTGTGCTACTGTTAAGCCTTTTTATACTGGTGTCCACTGACTTATGGCTGAGCTGGCTGCATCTTTTGGAAAGATGGACTTGGAAAGAAAAAGAGATCTTTTTCAGAACCAATCTCTGCCATCATCTCCATTTCCCTTGCTCTTCTAAGTCCAAACCTTTCCTTTGCCACAAAGTCTCTGGTTTCACAATGTCCTATCCCAGAACATTCTTCTGTTAATCCATCTACTTTGAAGGTAAACCAGATTCTGCATGTATGGCTACTGTCATCAATGCTGTGGTATGGTGTGTGAATCACAATTGTCATAAATAAATACAGAACATTTGTTGATTTATCAACTTTGAATATTTGATCAAATGAGTTAACTCACCAATTCACAGATTATCAAGTTCTGAATTTCTCACAGTCCTTCAGGTGAATTAGACAGTGACAAAAATGGTAAAATTCCCTTCATTTGTGATTTGTGTTTCTTTTGTGGTATAACATCTTGTCTGCATGGTTATTTATTTCCACTCTGAATCTTACATGACATTTAATCAAAAGCCACAATCAGAGAACTAATTTAACAAGAATATATAACTCACACTGAACCTCTCTATGTAAGAATGGAAACCGTGAACACAAAATAATAAAAAGAAGTACAAAATGTCATGAAAATAATAGGTGCTTTTATTGAATGTTTACTATGAGTCAAACGCTTTACCTGAATTACCTAAGTGCTTCCTCATAACAGTGGTTACTTCCTCATAACAGCCTTATGAGGTAGGTCTGACTATTTCTATTCCCATTTCAGAGGAGAAAGCTGAGGTATAGGGAGAGTATGACTTTCCTATTATACATACAGTTCATAGATGCACATTTCTTTAGACGTAACCGTCAGACAACAGGGCCTGTAGCTTGCACTTGGGGCATCCTGCCTGCCATTTATGGAATAAAAAATTCCTCCTTCAATTCAAAGACTATAGAAAAAAGGCCCCTTGCTAACCTAGTACCTGAATAGGGGAGAGAATCACTTTGACTTCTTTCATACTGTATCTCCTACTTCCATCTCTGTCTAGCATCAGATACTGGGGCAAACATTTAAATATTCCATGTCTATTACCATATCAAATCTCAATTTCTTCCTTGTTATGAGGGCCTTCTGCATTCTTAGCTATGCTCACCTCCCCATGTAGGTCTAGCTCTTAGTTTCCCAGTAACTCCAGTATCCCGCTCCTGCTTCCATCAAAGAACTGATTTCTGCAATACCCTATTGATGCTCCTTTCCTTATGCTTTTCCTCCTGTAGCTTCCCAACATGGAACACTCTCTGTGCATCTCTCAATGCTCTACCAGCCTCAATCCTTTCCTGCTGGTTTTCAGACCAGAGTTGTCTTTCTCTCAAAAAACTTTATCTTTGCCTTTACCCTGTCCCACATTTATTCATTCACCTATCAATTATTAGATATTTACTTATGCCAGCCACTAGGCTCTGATGATATAGTAATGAATAAATCAAACCATACTTCCTTATGGAAGTAGAAAGATGAAGATGGAGAATGGAATAAGCAATCACAATACATCTGATAATTACTATGCCTGAAGATAGAACACAAAATGGAAGTGCAAAGCAAAGATGCCCGACTTTCCAAAGAAGAAGATAACAAGTGAACCATGTGAGGGGAGAGTAAGGATATGTAGAAAGAGAGTCATCAAGCTCAGATTATACATACTTTGGTGGAGTTGCCTGAAAAAATTCCTGTGAGTCAAGCAGGGGCAGGAAAAGCAATGGCTTAAAGTTTCATGGAGAAGACCAGGCTCCACCTCAAGAGGAAGGGCAAACCATGAAATGGTCTTAAGCAGGATAATTTAGGCTGGCACAGGGAAAAGAGGAGTGAAAATGGAGGCTAGGGGGTGTGAAATTGAGGACATTGCTCTATCAGGCATTCAGAAAGATTATTCAGGCTCTTTGTGTGGACTGGATTGGGTAAGGGGAAAAGTTATGAAACTGTTGCAGTATTCTATGAGCAAATGGAAGGTGACCTCAGCATGGTGATGGCAGTAGTGCACAAAGGAAAATGGACAGATTCCAAAGGTATTTAAGGGGTGGAAACCACAGGACTTCACAATTTATTGGAGATCAAGAAAAGGGAGAAAATAAGGATTCCTCCCAGGCCTTTGATTAGAGACTTGGGTGGATGGACTCAGCAGGGGAACAAGTAAGGGAATGAAAATAATAAGTGAGAATAGTACTTAAATAGCCAGGAAATGTAGTATTTCTTCTCACCAGTAGTACAGTTGAGCCATGCTTTCTCCATCCAAGTAGATTGTACATTCATAAATATAGGTACTATTTTTTCTGGATCTCTCAAATAGCTCAGCACTGAGATACAAACAGTAAGGGATCCCCTCTAGCCTCCTATATTCTGGAGCAATTAGAAGGAAAAATATGAGAGGATCATGTGGTAGCCCATGACAAACTCTGTAACCACTTTTTGAAGAATGCTTTGAAAACTATTGCTTTTTTATTTCTTTGCTTTGTATATATGTTATATTATACAAAAAAAAGGTTAAAAAAAAAAACAGTCCATAAGGGATCAATAAATGTTTTTCAGTAATTTGAACGATACTGAGTGGTAAAACTGGGTTCTGGCTCAAAGATGTCATTACAGTATGTACTTTCCCCAATTATAAATTAACAATTGAACTTTATGTACATAATACTTTACATTTATATACCTGGTCTCAGAATAGGAATTCTAAAACATGCTTCATAGAAGACATGCGATTATATAGTGAAGATGGATGGAGAAGGAAAAAAAAACTGTTTTTCAAAACCCTGGAAGATGGAGGATATTCAAAATGTTCCTTTGAAATTGGGGGAAGTAGAACAAAAAATAAGGCCGGCCAAGTTTCTTTTTATATAGAAATTCAGTCAGGCATCGCAGTTCTTTTCCCCTGGGATTGCACTTTTCCTCTCTCCATGACTATCTATCACTGCTTGTAAAACTCCTCCACTAAAAGATCTTAAAGTTCACAGTAAAGCAATGCAATTATTCTGAGTCATTCCTTCTTACCTTTTAACCTAATCTTCACAGGTACTGGGACTGAAGAAGCACGGCTTCTGCCCAAAATGAGCCTAATCTTGTCTCTGAAAATAGCACTTCCTTGCAAAGAAGAACTTCTCCTTTTGAATAGCTGCAATGATGAGGAAAAGGAGCCGCTTCATTAATGGCCCTGGGCATGGTGGGCGCTAAGTCAGAGCGCCCTTCCTCTCTGCAGAGAATAACACTGTCGACTTACTAAAGAGTTTTTTCCCCCTTCTTCTCCTTTTTTATCCTAACAACAGCTGTTGACAAAAAGCTTTGAAACAGGTCTTTTCTGATTTCTGATTCAATAAGCTTAAAGGGTGAGGTGGAGGACATGTAGATTTAGATTTCCTCTAATTTTTTAGCATGCCTACTCTGTGGCAGCCCCCGTGTTAAGTGTTACCATGACGACCCTCTAAGCCAGAGATATGAACTTCATTGGGAGTTAAAGAGGCCAATTTAGGCACTGTAAGAAGGCCATCCAAGCTGAGGAATTTGAACCCAGATCTTCAGATTCCAAATGGAGATTACTTTACCACCTCTAAGATCAGACTGCTAGCTCCTGCTTCACTCTCAGCAAACAAGCTCATCCTCTACAACCCCAAGAAAATGAAGCCATTAGAAAGAATTGGCATCTTTCTGCTACCTATCACCTTCCAAGTAGCCGCACATATTCATTCCACTACTGCTCAGGTGACAATGGAAGGTATAGCCTGCTATTGGCTAAGATTCATCTCCTACCTGGACTCTGCATCCATCACCTCCTGCCTTCTTGGCTGAACTCATTATATCATCTTCTCTCTCCTCCCTGGCAACCTTTGATTCTCTACAGGGCCTACCAATCAGCCTGCAAATTTGCTCAAGTCTTCCCTCATTTTGCAATACACACATGCATGCACACACATACACATACAACAAAATAAAATAGCCCTTTTGACCCAACATCCCACTAGAATGTCTCACTTTATTCTAATATCCCTTCATTGGCAGAAATCAATGGATTAGAAAATTTAAATAAACTAAGGGTCAAGTGTTTCGCATAGCACCTGCATGGTAATACATGCATTTCAGCCCTTTTCTTCTTTGGATCTGCCTGCAGGACCAGGCAAAGTAAACCCTATTTTATATCACTTTCTTCTCATAGCTCTCATGATACCCCACTAGACTGATCATCTTCTCTTTTTCTGTTCCTTCTTATATTCTATTTACTAATATCGTTGGTGTTATAATTTATACCCTCCTCTTGATTCATTATAAATTCTCTTCCTTGTTCCTGTCATCTGTTCCTATGACTATTTGACAATGACTTCCATTTTCTTTTTACTTCAGAATATGCATATCCAAATTCATATATAGATAGATAGATAGATATTGAGAGTATGAATTTGGAAATTGGATAATATATACATATTACTGCAAAACCCTTCAAAACCATCACTCTGTATTAGAAAATCACTCAGGAAAGAAGGAGGGTCAGTCGCTAGTCTAGAGGAGAGTAAATACCACCGTCTACTAGTTTAGTGGCAATAAGTGGTGATAAAAGGGCAGATTTTAATGATATTTGGCAGATAGAAGTTATCAGTTCAGGATTTGATGGCTGATTGAATGGGGGCTGGAAACAAAAATTTAAAAGCAGTAAAATAGGCCTGCAACCTTAATGTTTTGAGGAGGGGAAATGATATGCATGGTCATAGATGAAGCTAAAGAGGTAGAGAATTGGGCATATGTCATGTTAAGAGCATTATAAGTATTTGGGCTTTTTCCTAGCCACAATGGGGAGCTGTTGGAGAATTTTAGACAAGGGAAAGATCTAATCAGATCTGCCTTCTAGGGAGCTTACACTGACTGCTTTGTGGGACTTACCATGCAGCTGGGTAAACAAAAGAAATGCATATGAAAAAGTAACCAGAATTACTAATGATTAAGTTATGCCAACATGATTAATGTAAGTAATAAATGTGGCTGAAGATAAGAGGAAGGAAATTCTTTTAGATTGCTAAAAAGGGCTTCAAAGAGAACGTAAAAAGTGAAAATTTGAGTTAAGACTCGGATGATATATTAGATCTAAGTGAAAAAAAAATATGTAGAACTTTCCAGGCAGATAGAATGGCTGAGGATGTGAGTTCCATGCAGAAGCTAAAAACCCCCAGGAATGTTTTGAAGGGATGGTGAGCTGGCCAACTTGCCTGGAGTAGAGAATTCACAGGGTGGAACAGCTGAAGAATGGCCAGGCTGATAGTACTTGTGAAGGGTACTGGACATAAGACTGGGAAGATCTTATGTCTTAGACAGCTGGAAGCCATTTCAAGGTCTTGATATGGGAACTTAGGTGGTATCTCTGTTCTTGGGACAGTAAATACATTGATAGCAAAGCCAGTAACTGAGGTTACAGTGATTAGAGGCAGAACAACGAGTCTTAAAGGAGTTTATGCGGTTTGAGGATACGAGGTATTAAACTAAGACAGCCACAAAGGAAATGGAATGAAATTGTTAGATGTGAGAGTATCAAGAAAGAAAAAACACCAGGACTTGCATATCATGAGACAAATATTAAATACACTGTTCTAGCAATCGAATATACCTCAAAGGTGTAAGCAGAAAAGTTTTACTCTGGTAGAATACAACTCAAGCCTCTGTTTATGGTGAACATTTGCATCCTGCATTAGCAGTTTGGATGGTTCCTTTTCTCATTTATTTTCCACTCTTTTATCAGAGCCTTTTTATGTTAGTCTTGTTGTGCATGTAGTTTTAGGATGAAGTGTTCAAAGATGACTACAAGGTCAGAAATGAATGCATAATTCCAGGCCAATATCAATTAAGAGTTTTCTTGTATGGGGAATGCTACTGGGGAAGACAAAGAACAATGGAGGAACATTGCTGTTGTCGTGGCAGAAATTAAGAGGAAGTAAGGGGGAATCATGAGAAAAGATTCCATTTTAAAAATGGTATGTAAGTAGGATTTGCCATCTACCACCAAGCAAGATAAAATTTATCTCAGGGCACCAGGATATTTGACTACTAAGGGTAGCTATTTCAGACATCAGGAGCTACTTGCTAGCTGATGCTAAGATGTGCTGTTTGATATGTACTTTCCAAATAAATGGAAAGAGTACTGGTGGGCCACAAGGTGAGGGACAGGAACTTGGGGGTTAGATATTTCTCATGGAAGGAATAAGTTCAGAAGTAGATCACAGGAGCCAAAGTCAAGACAAGGATATCAACTGGGAGAACCAAGAAGTTAAGGTACTATGTTTTTAAATGTCATCTTCTGTGTGTGACCAAAGGGAGAGATGTTTATACGGGTCAAAATTTATATTTTCGGTAATACATTTCCTAATTTAACTTGTATGGTCAGTTTAGTTGAACACCCTAAGTACAATGAATCTTGAATAGGGCATGAGATTTTGTTGGGTTGTCCAGGTTAGTGTGATGCCCCGATAAATCCCAGAGCAATTTGGGCAGTGAATAAAGAAGTATTTCCTAAGTCTTCTTGGGGGGCTGCAGAAAAAGGAGGAAATATTCAAATTCCCCATTTGGAGAATTTCTGATAGCCTCACAAGCAGTGGAGACAACCAAATCAATAGGCCAAGCCCTCGATCTTGGGGTTTGCCCCTGTGAAACTTATTCCTACGAAGGATAGGTTTAAGCCTACTTAAAATTATGCCAGAGGAGAACCACTTTTTCTGCTCAGCCTCTTTCTCCAAGCCAACTCGGCAGGTGAACTCACTGCCCTCCCCACTACGTGGGTTATAACTTCCAGGGGTATAAATCTTCCTGGCAACATGGGACAGAAATCCCAGGGTGAGCCAGGATCCCACATCAAGGACTTGTGAAAGCCTTCTTGATCAAGAGGGAGAAGAGAGAAATGAGACAAAATAAACTTCAAGTGGTTGAGAGATTTCAAACAGATTTAAGAGGTTATCCTGGAAGTTATTCCTATGCATTATATTGATATCCCTTTTTAGTTTATGGTGTATTGGAACAGGTGGAGGGAAGTATCTCAAACTGTTGAGCTGTGTTCCAGTAGCCTAGATTCTTGAAGAAGATTGTATAAAGATATAACTTTTACAATGTGACTGTGTGATTATGAAAACCTTGTATCTGATGCTCCTTTTATCGAGGGCATGGACAGTTGAGTAAATATAGATAAAAAATAAAATAAATAATAGGAGAGACAAAGGGTAAAATAAATTGGGTAGATAGAAATACTAGGGGTCAATGGGTAATGGGTGTGGTATATATGAGTTTTTTTTCTTTTCTTTTAATTTCTTTTTCTGGGATGAAGCAAATGTTCTAAAAACTGACCATTGTTATGAATACATAACTAAATGATAACATTGTGAGCCATTGATTGTACACCACATATGGGATATATGTGTGTGAAGATTTGTCAATAAATATATTTAAATAAAAAAAGAAGTTAGAGTACCTGGATTCACATGCTTTCAGTACTAGTGCAAGAAATCCTAGATGGAGAACAAGTAGGCTATTTCTAGCATTTTGCTGAACAAAATTACCTAATTTTGTATATGTGGTTAGTTGTGGTAGTAACAATTTTTGTAGGTCTGAATATAGCATTATGAACAAGACTAGTAAAACTAAACAAATGCTTGCTTCAGAAGCATGCAGGCTATCCAGGGAATGAACAGCTGTCCTCTGGGCTGTGAACTTTAAATGAAAATAGAGGATGAAAAGAGGGATATAGAAGTCAAAGTTAACTAAATATTTTCTTGGTTCCTAAACAGAATTCAAACTCTCACCACCTTGCCCCTAGCATAGTTCATGCAAAGCCTGATAATACCCTTGGAAATGTATTTCAGGGGAAGCATTGGAATCTCCCTGAAACCCTCTTAAACTGAGAGCAATAATATAAATTCCTGCCTACTCCAGAAGGAATTAAGTAGCCTTTTCTTACCCTTTAAAGATGATCAGGAGATGCACAAGAGCCTCCAAGAACTCAGAGAAATATTAAAATTAGGTGAAACAGCACAGAAAGAGGAAGTGCTTGTGCACTGGATATAGACTTAACATTTTTTCCTTCTAAAAACAGTAGGTTAAGGAGAAAGCCTGTGGGTGTTTCATCTATTAGTACCCTTCTTTTCCTAAGGTTTATGAGGGGGATTAAGAGTTAAATATCAGGGCAAAAAGCAATTTCCATTCTTTTTCTTAATGTCAGTGAGTGACTGAGTGATACTTGGAAATACTCACACACCATACCTCCCAAAGTATTTCTTCTCACAATTGGAATTCACAAATTCCTTAATATTGTGGAAAGAGAGTAGCCAGGTGACCGTTTGTGGTAAAACACTTCCTTACAGCCTGTTCTAGTTTGCTAGCTGCCGGAATGCAACACACCAGAGACGGATTGGCTTTTAATAAAAGGGGATTTATTTTGTTGGTTCTTCAGAGGAAAGGCAGCTAACTTTCCACTGAGGCTCTTTCTTACATGGAAGGCACAGGATGGTCTCTGCTGGTCTTCTCTCCAGGCCCTTGGGTTCCAACAACTTTCCCCGGGGTG